>AFQZ01000369.1:0-43590 GCA_000222935.2 Aciculosporium take MAFF-241224
GGAAGACGAATAGTAGATTTAACGGTAGAATAGGACTACCGAAGAAAAAAAAAAGAAAAAAAAGAAACAAAAAAAAAAAAAAAAAAAAAAAAAAGAAAAGAAGAGTATTAGTTCATTGAACGAGTATTTATTTCGAATGAAATAGTATTTTCAATGACTGGGTAAATCAACCACAAGGCCATGGCACTGTGGTGAAAGACGGCCAACAAGGAAGGCAAATAATTGCAGTAAACACAGCAAAAACAACATGACAAGCCTTTTGGTAATCATTGGGTGCTTGCAGGGGACGGGCATGACGACGTTGATTGGCGGCGCATGGCAAAACTCCGTGATGGCGGGGCGGGACTGTCCTGGAAACTTGTGAGGAGGGGGTCGTCGGTCTTTCTTCCATGCCGAGTCGTGACCTGGCACGCAGGGTACAGGGGCGACCAGCCTTGTAATAGGCCGGGTAGGTATATCCCACGGCAAGAGGTAACCGTGGACCCGATCAAGTACTACCTACCTATCCAAGTACCTACTACTAGGCTGGTAGGTACCGAGGACAAGTACCGTGAAAATACCCATGGATAACTCGGCACTTCCGGACAAGCTAAATCTAAGAAGATATTTTTACAAATGCGCATGTTTTTGCTTCGGTGCCTAAAAATAAATGCCTCGAGCTTAGTATCGCGTCTGGCTTTCTGGGCTGACTAGTAGGTACCTAGGCAGGTGCTTACCTAAAGTAGGTACTTAGGTACCTACTCAGGAGGGTACTCAGATCAGCGCGTGATTAGTCATACACAACAAGAATAAGATGACCTCGGTGCTTTTTTAAGCGGGCGCGCATGCAAGCAACTGTGGCTTCGATTGGTCGCATCGCGTGCCGACCCGAGCGAGATGCCTAGCTAGATA
The DNA here is from genome assembly GCA_000222935.2 of Aciculosporium take MAFF-241224. Taxonomy (NCBI): domain Eukaryota; kingdom Fungi; phylum Ascomycota; class Sordariomycetes; order Hypocreales; family Clavicipitaceae; genus Aciculosporium; species Aciculosporium take. The sequence goes on from AFQZ01000369.1 coordinate 892, forward strand.
GGTACTTAGGAGGAGGCACATGCAGGCAGAGAAGCCAAGTTTTCTTTCGTGACTGAATGGTGTTTGAACTAATGAACCTCAAACCAATTTATTCCTATATTCTTAGCCAACCCCGCGGTAAGAACGGCGCCTTCCGTGTTGAACATGTCACATGCAAAGTGATGGCGGTTCCAGTCCCTACACTGTTGCTGGGCTTAGCTTCCTAGGTCTGGGCTTCGTCTCCGGCTTATATTCGACTGTAGTGTAGGCCTTGGGCGCATCTGCGCTCGCCAACTTGCGTCGACCTCGTAGGGGCGGGCGCACTTTATTTATGGGTAATGAGCAAGGTACTGGACAGGTACCTGGCTGGACACCTGGCTGGACACCTGGCTGCACGCCTAGCCTAGCTGCACGCCTGGTACCGTGCAAGTACTCCGCCTGCTATATCTGTACCTACCTAGGTACCTAACCTACTACCAAGTAAGAAGTAAGTAGGAAGTATGCACTGTACCTGGCAGGAAGCCCTTCCATCACTAGGTACGTACCTCCTAGGTACGTTGAAAGAGTGTCTCCGCTTTTTGGCGTGCAGTGGGTCCTCGCCCATCCAATGCTGCAACGTTGCTTGACATCCCAATCCAGCCAGCTGGGACTTGCTCGTTCTTATGTCAGCAGCATTTGATGATGACCTTTTCCTTTCATCCAACACGTCGGGTGTCACTAATCGCACACCTCGTGCCATCTCGGAGCGTCGCGACGCGATTGTAATTCTCGCATTCGACTATCGTTTTGCTAGAGCACGCTGCATAATCGCCGTTGCCCCGTTCAAGGCTTTCCAGACATCAGCACGCCGCCGAGTCAAAACTGCTGTTGCTGTGCCTTCGTCTGAGCATTGGCGTCGTCTTCCGCTATCGGCCTGACTGCCGCTTTTCTGCATGTCTTTCCAAACCAGCATGTCCTACACAGACATTGTTTAATCTGGCGCCGCTCGAGTCGCGTCCCCGGTATATCCGCTTGCTATTCTGAGGCTCGCTCGCTGACTATCAACCCGAATGGAGACCATTGGGCCTGGGGCGGACTCTGCCTCTTCCCTGAAGCACACTCCTCGAAACGAATGGCCAAGCCGTGAGAATTCTACATCGCCACCTCCACCACCATCAATCACGCCCAAGATTCTCCTCCGACCTCCGACCTTCGATTACTCAGAAAGTCAAGCCACGACAGAACCGACTGCGGTTGCGAACAGTTCTCGGAATGGAGGAGATCAAGATAGCGGTGTTTCTCCACCGGCACAGGAAGGACACGATCAAGAGCACAAGACCCCGGCCGATGTGCCATCTGCTATCGATCATGGCGGCACCTCACCTACCGAGCCAGACCATACCATGTTCGCCGGTAGAAGCGTTCAGTTTGCTAACAAAGATCATCAGACGCTAGCTTCTCCCGTATCAGGTGGCCATAGTCGACACGGTTCCTGGGACGGACCGGAAACTCCTGGAAAGCAGCGAGGCACATCTTTCATGTCCAAGATCAAGGCCTTGGCGTCCCCCGCCCCAACTGCGCCGACTCCCAAATCACCACCAGCCCTCTCTGCCGAGACTGACCATCAATCTGCTACGACCTCGCCTACAACCCCTCATTCTGGTACCCGACCACCAGGTGCTCTACACGAAGAGCAATCTGATGCCGATGACGACGCCGACATCGAAGAGACTGCAGACGAGGCAGTCATACCGGACAATGATGCGACAAAGAAAAAGAAGCGTAGAATGAGACGATTTAAGAAAGGTCATGCCCCAACACCTTCTACCGCAAGTCGTTTCGTTGGCGAATTCGACACCTTGGCCACCTATAATCGTCTTCTCAGGAGAAGAGCCAGTATGCCTGACACGTCTGCACATGATGACGCCGATCAAGCATTGTCCGAAGGGGATAATCGTGAAGGATTGAAACATCGGCCCTTTCGCCGTGGCCACTCCTATCTTGGGGTGCTGTCTCCCTCTCAGGGTGAGGAACTCAACGATATGGAAAGCTCTGCTGCTGTCGGTCGTCGTCATGGCCATACGAGACGCACTACCGTGTTTGGCGGCGGCGGAGTGTCCGATGGCGATGCCATGACACCTCGACGACCGTTTTTCAACTCGGGGCGGGCTTCCAACTTTGGTGTACAAAAATGGAAACAGGTCAAGAGCACACTCAAGCTCTTGCGGCAGAAGAAGGAAGACCGTTTCGACTACTTCAAGTCGGCAGAGTTGATGGCTGAGCTGCGAGCCGGTGCCCCGGCTGTGTTGATGCTTGCCAGCATGATTCAAAGAGACGAGCACGGGAATAAGAGGATCCCTGTTTTGCTTGAGCAGCTGAAGCTCAAAGTCAAGGACAGCTCCCCAGCGTCAGATGCCGACAAGGACCGACATTGGATTTTTACGATTGAACTCGAGTACGGTAGTGGCCCCAGCCGAATGAGTTGGACGGTGATCAGGACCATAAAGGACATTTACAACTTGCATTTTCGCTACAGGTTCGCCCTCAATAACGACAAGTACATGCTTGGCCGTGATCTTGGAGCGCGACCGAAGCAGCCTAAATTTCCCTACTCTGCTTTTCCCTATTTACGGCGCGCGCGCGGCAAGGGAGATGAGAGCGATGAGGAGGATCAAAGTGTGCGAGGCGACGAGACTGCCGGAGAGGCTACCGGCGCAGAAGATCGAGTAGACGGTACGGCAAGCGGAGCCGAGGGCCAACAGGCGCCCGCCAGACGGAAATCTCGTGCGAATCTGTGGGGGATGAGGCGAAGGTCGACCGGCCTTACCGATCCCGGCGAAATGTCCAATCCCGAAGGCCCTCATCCCCCGGCGCTTGATGTGGCCACACGAAGGCAGCGTTATGTAGAAAAGCAGAGGCGCATCCTCGAAAAGTACCTGTCCGAAATGATAAGGTGGCTCATGTTCAGGGCTGACAGTAACCGCCTTTGCCGATTTCTGGAGCTATCTGCACTAGGCGTCCGTCTTGCCGCTGAGGGCAGTTACCACGGTAAAGAGGGCTACCTACATATACAGTCTTCCAAGGGCTTAGACTTTCGTCGGGTCCTGACGCCGGCCAAAGTCATTGCTCGCCACAGTCGAAAGTGGTTCCTCGTTCGCCAAAGCTACATTGTTTGCGTAGAATCACCCGAAAACATGAATATTTACGATGTTTACCTCGTCGACACCAAGTTCAGCATTTCTTCCAAAAAGAACTCACTCAGCCAGCTTGGGTCCAAGGACAAAGGCAAGGGAATCGATTTGACCATGGAATCGTCACCGCAGAAGCACCATACGCTCACACTGCACACGTCCGAACGGAAAGTCAGGCTGTTTTCGCGCTACCAGTCGGTATTGAAGCAATTTGAGGACTCGATAGATGGCATGCTCAAGCAGACTCCATGGTGCCAGAAAAAGCGATTCGATAGCTTTGCCCCTGTCAGAACCGGCGTATTTGCGCAGTGGCTTGTTGACGGTCGAGATTACATGTGGAACGTGTCCCGGGCGATCAACATGGCCCGAGATGTGATTTACATTCATGGTTGGTGGTTGAGTCCCGAACTTTATATGCGTCGACCGGCAGCGATTAGCCAGAAATGGCGCCTTGACAGACTGTTGCAGAAGAAGGCAAGGGAAGGAGTCAAGATTTTTGTCATAATTTACCGAAACGTTGAAGCCGCTGTCCCCATCGACTCCGAGTATACCAAGTTCTCCTTGCTCAATCTCCACCCCAACATCTTTGTTCAACGATCGCCTAACCAATTCAAGAAGAACCAGTTCTTCTTTGCCCATCACGAAAAGATTTGCATTGTGGACCACGACGTGGCATTTCTTGGTGGTGTCGATTTGTGCTTTGGCCGATGGGATTGTCCGCAGCATCCAATTGTCGATGATAAGCCCACTGGATTTGAAATGACGGAGCAGCCAAAGGATGCCGAACACTGCCAACTTTTCCCCGGCAAGGATTACTCAAACCCCAGGGTGCAGGACTTCTTCAGGCTTAATGAACCATACGAAGAAATGTATGACCGCAGCAAGGTCCCTCGAATGCCGTGGCATGATGTTGCCATGCAAGTCGTCGGTCAGCCGGCGCGCGACTTGACGCGGCATTTCGTTCAACGCTGGAACTATCTACGTCGGGGCAGAAAGCCAACTCGTCCTTTACCGTTCCTGCTACCTCCACCAGATGCCAAGTTTGCCGAACTGGAATCGCTCGGCTTGACGGGAACGTGCGAGGTTCAGATGCTCCGTTCTGCAAGCACGTGGTCGTTGGGCACTGACGAGACGGAACACAGCATTCAGAATGCCTACATCAAGATGATTGAAGATTCTGACCATTTCGTCTACATGGAAAACCAATTCTTCATCACAAGCACTGAGGCGTACAATACCAAAATCGTCAATCGCATCGGAGAGGCTTTGGTTGAGCGAATAATCCGCGCGCACGAAAAAAGTGAAGACTGGCGTTGCGCCATCATGATACCGCTGATGCCTGGCTTTCAAAATACAGTTGACGAACAAGAAGGCACTAGCGTGAGGCTTATTATCATGTGCCAGTATAAGAGCATATGCCGGGGCGAGCAATCAATCTTTGGACGATTGCGGGCTGCCGGTATTGAGCCCGAAGATTATATTGGCTTCTACTGCCTGCGCCAATGGGGTGTTATGAGCAACGACGCTTTGGTGACGGAGCAACTGTATATTCATGCCAAGGCCATCATAGTTGACGATCGCGTCGCTTTGATCGGATCCGCCAACATTAATGAACGGTCCATGTTGGGATCGAGGGACTCTGAATGTGCTGCTCTAGTTCGAGACACGGACATGATTGCTTCAACCATGGCTGGCAGGCCATACCAAGTGGGCCGTTTCGCACACACGCTCCGGCTTCGTCTCATGCGCGAGCATTTGGGCCTTGACGTGGACGAGATCTTGGAGCAAGAGAGACGGCAGGAAATGGACCACGAGGCGTTCGAAGAGGAGATGGAGGATATTTACAGAGAGGATCAGCATCAGCCAAGCCCTGGCGGCGCCCATTCGCGTGCAGATGGCCGCAAAGACCTTTTGCAGCCACGCTCTCCCAGCTTCAACCACGAACTCGACATGGAAAAAGCCATGGCCATGTCGGATGACTCCCGGCTACCAGCCCCTGAAGATCTCTCAGCGGAAGCAGGAAAGGGGAAGAAGAAGATCATGGAAGGTCTGAGTCTCGAACAGAAGAAGAAGCAGCACCTGGATGTATCTGGGTACGGTCCGGACCGATGGAAAGCAGCAGAACAGTCGGGGTTATCCGAGGGCCGAGACTCGGTGATTGTTAATGGCCGCGAAGTCTTGATGTATGACGTTGATGCCGAGGGCAAAGGGACAGTTTGCAGCCCAAAACAATCGCATGAACCCGTCCCAACATCAGACAACCGCTACCTGGACCCGTTGGTGACTAGAGCCGGAGAGCTGCCTCCCATGCCACTGATGAATCGACGAACCACAGAGGAGCTTGGGTTTCTCCGACCTGCTCAGCTTCCCCCGCTGCCAGCAGCTGATGATACCGACATTGGTGGGCCGCCAGCCCAGGTTGACCCCTCGACAGGCCAGACCAGGAATGGAGTCTTTCATCCCATGGCTGCGGATATCAGACGTGCGGATATAACCAAAGACTGTATGCGAGATCCTTTGCTCCCCAGCTTCATCGATGATGTTTGGAACCGGGCGGCCAGCAACAATACCAAACTCTACAGAAGGGTCTTTCGTTGCATGCCAGACTCCGAAGTGACGACGTGGCAACAGTATCGGGACTACATGGACTATGGCGCCAAGTTCCGCGCCAGCATGGAAGGCAAACCGGCCGGGGAAGAGACGGATATGACGGGACCCGAGTCACATGTCAAAAACGACTCTGCGGCGGCAGCGGCAGGCGTCGCGGCACCCGGCCCGGGAGCCATCCTTTCGGCGGCTGCGGACAGGGGACTAGAGAAGCTTCCAGCACTGGACCAAGATTTGGGTAAACCGGATATTTCGTGCGTAGTAGAGGACCTCGACGCGGTCAATGAAAAATCGCAAGAACCGGATTCGGGAACCCTGTATTCGGTCCCCTCGAACATGGCAGGCAGGCCTGAGAACGACGCGGGCGTGTCTGGCGCGAGGAGCCTGCCTGCGCCCGAGGAGACGTGTGCGAAATCGCTGGAAAAACAGAACAGCAGGAATACAGATCGTAAAACGACGTTTTCCTCGCTGGACAAGCCTCCATCGAGGGAATCAGCTGCTGTGACGCCCCAGGCGCAATTTGGTTCCGTCAAGCGTCGACGGCGGGCTACCACCAAGGGGAGCCGCCGTGGGTTTTGGATCGACGACATGCCGTCGCGTGCTGACGCCGAAGAGTTGCTCAAGATGATTCAGGGCAATATTGTTCAGTTTCCCTATGACTGGCTTGTTACGGAGGAGCAAAATGGCAATTGGGGCTACCAAGTGGATGGTGTGGCTCCGCTGTCCATCTAGTGAGTTGTTTCTGCCATATTGGTCCATGCTTTTACAGTCGACGAACTGACGCTCTTTGTAGCAACTAAGTAACCCGAGGCACCTCCACAAGGGTGCCCAGAGGGGGAACCCTAACCCTATCCCTACCCCAGATGTGGAACATTCTGGGAAAGGGGCGCAGAGAGAAAGAATGATTTGCATTGCGACAGGCGTTTTACAACATTGGTAGCATTATTTACATTTGCAAAGCCGCAGAAGGGAGCATTTGTTCGGCGCGGCGTCCAATGCTTTCTTCCTCCTGTACTATACGCCTGCAGGGAAGAGACACCGGTTGGTTTTGGTTTTGTCTCCTGGCACACGCTAGTGTCTCGTAATCTTTAATATACATTATCCATTTCCAAGACTCGTCATTATTGTCATACACACACGTGTACGCGTTTCTTGAAGCCGACCCGGTCCGATGCGTCTTCAAACACGCTCGCTAATCCAGATAGCCCCCCTACATCCCGCGCGAATCACGCCCGTCAGCAACCAGTGCGGTTCCGCCTTCTTGGCATCATTCTCCACCGCATGATCCAAGTGCTCGAGCTCCTCGTCGCGTATCCTCCTCAGCGTGTCGACAAGGTCGCCCATCTCGGCGCTCACCTCGTAGCCTTCCTCCCTCCAGCGCGTCATCATGGCGAGCATCTCCCTGATCTGGTTGTTGTAGTGGTCGCCTATTTCGGTTTCGACCGCCTCGGTGCAGGCCATGGCTGCCTCGCGGCCCATGAGGCCTGTGGACCATCCCAGGCCGGTGGCGAGGATGGACCAGAGCGGGTAGAGGGCTGTGGGACGGACGCGGTGCTTGTGGAGGAGGTGGTCGAAGGTCTGGAGGTGGCCGGCTTCTTGGTCGTACATGTGGGTTAGGAGGGGGCGGAGGCGAGGGTGGTGGCGGGTGAGGGGGGGGGTTTGCGCCGCGTAGATGAGGGTGGCGGCTAGTTCGCCGGCTTGGTTGACGCGGAGCTGTGGGAGGTTGAGTGAGTATGGTGGTGGGTGGCGAGTTGGTATTGGGGGAGCATGCCAGGGATGGGAAGAAAGGTCTGTTTCTGCGATTGGGTTCAGGGACGGATGCTTACGGCTGAGGAGAGAAAGTCGCGCTGTTCTTTGGTCAGGGGCTTGTAATTGGGCTGTTTGGCGTCGTTGTTGCTGGAGGGGTAGGGCGCTGCTTGTTGTTGTTGTTGTTTCTGTTGTTGCTGTTTCTGTTGTTGTTGTTTCTGTTGTTTCTGTTGTTGTTGTTGCTGCTGCTGCTGTTGTTGCTGCTGCTGCTGCTGCTGCTGCTGCTGCTGCTGCTGCTGCTGCTGGGCGAGAGCCGTCTTTGATCGCGAGCGGCAGGTTGGCGAGCAGGCTGAGGGGCGGAGAGGGACGGTGGCTCGGAGGGGCCGAGCGAGGCAGCGCGTGAGAGGAGGCATGCTGTATGTATGGGGGGCGATGGGTTGGTGCCCTCTTCGTGTTGTCGAGATGCGTGACGCTGCGTGCAGGCGAATCTAATGAGGATTGCAGGGACGAGGTGGAGATCGAATGAGGCCTCGAGTCGCATGCGTCTCAGGCGTGACGTCGATCGAGGTTCTTTAGGTGGATGCTCTCACTGCTGAGGGCGGAAAGTGCGCCGATTGGGTGGCTGTGTTGGCGGTGGGGCGGACAAATGCTTTGCCGATGGTGGTCCAGCGACAGTTTGCTTGTGGTGTCGCTGCCGTGTCTTATCAAAGCACTTTCTTTCGTCTCGACTTTCGACGCCAGAATGTCGACCCTTGCTCGCTGCTGATTTCCTTCTCTCGACCAGTTTCTTGGCGCGAAAACAATCCTGTTCACTCGTTCCCAGACAGCTGACGCGGGAGCTACCGTTCAGCACGCCTGCCTGGTGCGACATTGTTGGCGGCGCCTCCCGATTCGACACCAGCTTCTGCAACCGTCGCTTCGCCCCTCATATACGCCTTGATTCAAATCCTCAGCACGGGCTCAGTACTATACCACCATGTCTGACATTGATGATGACCTCCTGGCCCTCGCAGGCGGCGCCTCCGAGGATGAGGGCTCCGTCGGCCCCAGTCGCCATGGGTCCGAGTCGCCTCATGAGTCGAAAAAGGAGCCTGGCAAATCGAAAAAGTCCAAGAGACGAGCGCGAAAAGACGACTCGGAAGAAGAGGGTGAAGCGTGAGTCTTCTATCGTGACTCCCTGCTGTTGATGTAGACGCCGGCAAAACTATTTGGGTGGACTCTAGAATGGACATCCCCAAGCAATGCTCGGGCTGTCGCATCCTTTGTTCATTCAGCCTCTACAGACGTTTGCTAACGCGAAAACATGGGTCACTTCTCGAAATTAGTTCATCGACGCCCTCATCACCCAACTCCCTCGCGTCAGCTGCCATGGACGAATCCGACTCGGATGCCGAGCCGGCACCTCGACGCAGTGCAGCGGCAGACGACGATGCCAAGTACCCCGTCGACGGGCTGTTCATGAGCGAGGCGGAGAAGGCGGAGATCATGGCCATGCGGGAGGTGGAACGAGAGCAGATCCTCGAAGAGCGTACCACGGAGATTGAGCGGCAGCGGCAAAATCGCCTCCTCCGACAGATGGTGGAAAATGAAGAGCGCAAGAGCGTCAAGAAGAAGCGCAGTGCTGACACGGCCGAGCTGGAGGACGGCCAGCGGAAGCTTACACGTCCGCGTACGGGGAAGCAAGAGACGGCCATGGATTCTTTGCGCAGGGCGCGGGCTGAGAAGGCGAAGCGGAAAGAGGACAATTCTCGGGGACGAGAATACTCACCGGGGCGCGGGGGTTCTGAAAGGGGGGCGGAGAGCGACAATGATTTCGGACGAGCTAGGTCGCGAACGCCGGAGAAGGAGGAAGAGAAGGAGGTGCCGCTGCCGGAATTGAAAGACTATGAGCGCGTCAGGCTGGGGCGCAACGAGTTTGCTCAGGTGTGCTTTACGCCTGGGTTTGAGTCGGCGATTACGGGGTGTTATATCCGTGTTGCTTTGGGTCCGCATCCTGAGACGGGGGTTGAGCAATACCGGATGGCGGTCATTAAAGGTATGGCGTCTTGTGTTTTCTCTCTCTCTTTTCTCTCTCTTTGCGATTGAATCAAGGGTCAGGTACATGTGGTGGACCATATTGACCTTTACCATCATGATAGGATTCGCGACCAGTCGACCGTACGCGCTTACGGGGCCTCAAGGACCGTTTGTCACGGACCAGTATGTCAAGGCATCGCATGGGAAGGCGATGAAGGAGTTTCCGTTTATAGCTGCGTCGAGTGGCAAGTTTACAGAGGTACGTCTCTTGGCTGGCCTATTATTATTTTTACCTGCCTACGATAAAACGGAAAGAAAGGGAAAAAAAAAGAAAAACATATTTTTATCTGTTAAGAAAAAAAAAGAAAAAAAATATTTATTAAGAAAAAAAAGGGGGAAAAGGGGGGAAAAGGGAAAGAAAAGGAAAGAAAAGAAAAGGAAAGGAAAAAGATAAAAACATATATATTTATGATAGGCGCGAATGAGTGCTGGCGCTGACGCTGTTTTTAGAATGAGCTCAACCGCTACCAAGTCACTTGCAACAACGAAAACGTCAAACTCCCGACCAAAGCATTTCTCATGGACAAGGTCAATGACATCAACAACCTCATCAATCATACCTGGACAAACGAGGAGATTAAAGCCCGACTTGCCCGACGGAACGACCTGAAGCGCAGGTTCGACCCCGCAGAGCGAGAGCGCGTGGCGAAGCTGCTCGACGAAGCCGTGGCGCGAGGCGACGAGACCAAGGCGCAGGCGCTGCAGGAGGAGCTCGAACGGCTGGGCAGCCAGCGGCTCGCCTTTCGAACAACGCTCGGCCCGTCCAAGGAGCTGGGCGCGTCGACGGCGACGGCGGAACAAGACCGGCTGGCGGAACGCAACCGCGAGAACAGGCGGATGAACGCCGAGCTCGTGCGCAAGGCCCAGCTCAAGGAGAAGGCAAAGGCGCGCGAGATTGAGATGGCCCTCAAGCGGGGCGAGCAAGTGGCCGAGGACCCATCGCGACGGCTACGCACAAAGGCCAAGTTTGTGCACGACATCAACGACACGGCGCAGAAGTTGTCGGCCAACGGGAGCGAGGTGAGCACGCCGGCTAACGGGACGCCCAAGTTGGCGGCTGCGGGGGCCAACACCAACAAGCCGGAGATGTTGTCTCACTTGGCGAGGCTGCATGAGAAGAATTACTCTGAGAGCAATGGCGTGCCGACGATTCATAAGCCGCTTATGGATGATGATGTGATTGGGGCGTTGGATCTTGACATTGACGTGGAGATTTAGATTTTTCTGGGTGGGGGGGGGGGGGGCGGGGGGAACGTGGCCACCATGCGTGGGTAGGACTTGAGAAGAAGAGGAAGTGGTGGACTTTTGGTGTGTGGTAAAGGATCAGCGTGCGCGAGGGAGGAATTGAGGGGAGAAGATGAAAGGGGGGACTTGGTCACTATGGAATTGGGTTTTATGGGCGGAGGAGGAAAAGGGGCATGCATTTCACTGCGGGATGGCGTTTGGGCGAAAAGGCTGCTTTTCGGATTGCCGTACAAGGTGAGGGAAAAAAGAAAGTGTCATGATTGTCTATTACGATTGTAATGGATGGCGGTCTTGTGCGTCTGTAGATGGCAGAAGGGGTGAGTGTTGATGGGAGGTTGCGTGGTTGTGTCTGGCCATCATGTGACGACGGGACGGGTGCCGCCGCTTTTGTCTGATGCAACGTACGATTCCCGTCCGGGGCGTAAAGCAGAGTCAATCTGAGAATCGCATGGTGGCTTTGAAAATTAGGCGTGTCATTGGCTGGGGGCATCTTGACGGGGGCCGGCATCTGGAATGCTCCCTCCCGTTGGAGACGGCCCCGGACAGCCCGGCCTATGGTTTGAAGAGGCCCAACGGTTCAGAGTCTGCGTTTGCCATGAATTATTTGCCGCGCGGATAGCCCGGCATATGGTTTGAAGAGGCCTAATGGTTCAGAGTCTGCGTTTGCCATGAATTATTTGCCGCGCGGATAGCCCGGCCTATGGTTTAAAGAGGCCTAATGGTTCAAAGTCTGCGTTTGCCATGAACTATTTGCCGCGCGGACAGCCCGGCATATGGTTTGAAGAGGCCTAATGGTTCAAAGTCTGCGTTTGCCATCAACTGTTTGCCGCGCGGAGGCGTTCAGAGCAGCGAATCACTGCTGCGGGCTCCCGAGCCGCGACGCTGGTGTGCCCGAATCACCAGCCCTCTGATTGGTTCCCCGTCCGGCTTGAGCTCCAACCGCCAACCACTTTTCGTTTGTCGGCAGGTACCTACCTACCTACCTAGTTGGACAAAAAATGCTCGCCTTTATTTTCAACAACACTTGGCCTTTACGTCAAACAACAACAACAACAACAACAACAACCCTTCCTCAAAGAGGGACACGACGCCAACAGGAGAGAGGACCCCACGCCGCATGTTCCGTCGCATAGCACCACCCCCGACCCGACCTGCCCCTCTCCGCCGCCTCCTCGCCGCCGCCGCCGCCACCACCATGGCCGAATCCGCACCCAAGCGCCTCAAGACGCCCGGCCCCGGGCCCCGGATCGGCACCCACAACGGGCACTTCCACGCCGACGAAGCCCTGGCCGTGCACATGCTCCGCATGCTCCCCGCCTACGAGAACAGCGTGCTCGTGCGCACGCGCGACCCGTCCCTCCTCGCCGCCTGCCACACCGTCGTCGACGTCGGCGGCGAGTACGACCCGTCCGGCCACCGCTACGACCACCACCAGCGCGGCTTCGCAGCCACCTTCCCGGGGCGCGGGACGAAGCTCTCGAGCGCGGGCCTCGTCTTCCTCCACTTCGGGCGCGCCATCATCGCGCGGGCGCTCGGCGACGACGACGAGTCCTCGGCCCGGGTCGCCCTCGTGCACGACAAGCTCTACGCCGGCTTCGTCGAGGCCCTCGACGCGCACGACAACGGCCTCTCCGTCTACGACCCCGCGGCCCTGGCGGCGGCCGGCCTGGAGAAGCGCTACGCGGACGGGGGCTTCACCCTCGGCGCCGTGGTCGGCCGTCTGAACCGCGGCTGGAACGAGGGGCGGCCCGCGGATCCCGCCGAGGCGCAGCGCGACGAGGACGCGCGGTTCGAGACGGCGAGCCGGCGCATTGGCGAGGAGTTTGAGCGCGAGCTGGGCTATTACGCCTCTGCCTGGCTCCCCGCGCGGGCCGTCGTCCAGGCCGCGTTTGACGGGCGCGCCGCTTTCGATGCCCGGGGACGGGTCCTCGTCTTTGAGGGCCAGTCCGTCCCCTGGAAGGACCACCTCTACGGGTTGGAGGACGGGAGGCCCTCCGTCCTCTATGTGCTGTACCCGGAGTCGACGGATCCGGGCGCGAGGTGGCGCATTCAGTGCGTGCCCGAGTCGACGGATAGCTTTGTCAGTCGGCGGCCTTTGCCTGAGGCGTGGAGGGGCTTCCGCGATGAGGAGCTCGATGGGATTACCGGCATTCGGGGGTGTGTCTTTGTGCATGCCTCGGGCTTTATTGGGGGGAATAAGACGTTTGAGGGGGTTAGGGACATGGCCGTCAAGGCATTGGAGGCGTGAACAAGACGTATTGGGGGGGATAAGACGTTCGGGGGGGTTGGGGACATGGCCGTCAAGGATGGTCTCGGGAGGGTTTGCATGGCATTTGTACGATCAAACAGGATGATGCGCATACGCCTGTGCGGAAAGGAAACAAGAGAGACGTAAACTTGTTACACTACCAAAAGCTTGTGACGAAGAAAAAAAAAAGGCTGAATAGAGAAAAGGAAAATGAATAAAATGAATAAATCCGTCCCCCCCCCCATGTCCTTTCAAATTTCCTCCCAGTCTCGACTGCTGCGCACATCTGCCCCTTCACAGGTGCATAGCGCAATCTGATAAACCTTGCACGACCATTGGACACCATTGGCCAACGTTTCGTCGTCCAATCCAGGTCAAGACAGCCAAGCACACATTCCTGGCCGAGAAATCAAAGACGCGAGTACATTGCTGAATTTTAGACGCACATGGCGAGTCAACCACGGGCAACAAGGCGTGGCCTCGACAACGTCCATGCGAATATACAGGTCCGCACGAGATGACGTGATTGAAACCACGGCCCAATGGTTGTTCCCATCTTTGCAAAAGTGCTTTCCTCACGCTCAACCTCCAGCACGTGGCTCCCTCGGAAAACGACACCGGTCACAGGGCGATACGGCACTGCTCTTGCGAAGCTCGTGTGCGAGACAAAAGAAAATACTGATAAAAAATCATGGCCCACCAGGTCATGGGCTTCATTTCGGACATGTCGTCACATGGCAAGGAAAAAAAAAAAACAAAGAGTCCCCCTCAGACTCGCGCACGTCGGCCACCAATTTCAAGCCCCTGCGCAGTAGATTCTGTGATTTCGTGATTCCACATCTATCGTCGAATCGGGATGCCCTCGCTTGCCTGCAACGGCACCGAGGCGCCCATTGGCGAGCTCTGCTTATGTGGAAAAGTATTGGCACTGCCCCCTGCACCTGAGCCGTCATCTGTGGCGCTCGTCTCGCGGTGGAGAAAACTACTCTCCTTGACAGGACTCCCTGCTTGGGTACCAGTGACGGATCCGTGGTGTGCATGCTTGGGGAGACTTCCTCCGTTGTTGCCTGGCGATGAGAGGTGAGGAATATTCTCTGGGACGGGGTGCTCTGAGCCTACGGCTCCGGCATCGACACCGTCGCCTTTTCCAGCCTTTGCAATGGCATAGTCACCAGAGTCGAAGTATTTGCGGTCTTTGAGATGTTTGGCGAAATGATCGGATCGGGACGGTAGCTTGCCGTAGAGGCGAAAGAGGCGCTGCTCCTCGGGAGAGAGCGACTAAAACGGGGGAGGTGGCACGTCAGTATTTGTTGGACAATTGTGCGGAAGATGGGAAAGATGGTTGGAGTACGCATGCTAACCTTGACGTCGACCTTGTTCTTCTGATGAGGGTTCATGGTCTGGGCTGTTGGTCCCGGAGGCCGAACAAGATGTCACTATCCGTGTCGGGCGATGACAGAAGCAGCAGGACGGCCCAAGGCAGCCTTCAAAGAGCGTTGGAAAGGGTTCAGGACAGCGACTGCAGCGAGCTGTGGGGGGCGGCAAACGATGAGGTGGTGGATGCAAGATCAAAACGGCCGAAGCGTTGCGTGTCAAAATTCGCTTGCTGTGATGCTTTCAAGCGCTGAGAGATGTGGATAGACTGGCGGCATAAAAAAAGAGGAACGAGGAATGCCGACGAGAACTGTCTTGGCGGTCGATGTGCTGGAGCCGGGTGGTGGTTCTAAAGCGGTTCCATCATGGTGCATTGGCTGCGGGCAGTGACGCCGCCAGGTTGCCACAAGTGCGGCACATGCACATTTATTTGTACCTAGGTACCTACCTTGGGTACCTACTTGGGTACCTACCTACTTGGGTACCTACCTACTTGGGTACCTACCTACTTGGGTACCTACCTCCCAAGGTAACCTTGGGTACCTACTTGGAAGTACCTTGGGTAGGTACACCGCATCACGCGGTTGGCGGGCAAGGCGCTGGACAACGGCCTCTTTCCCACGATCTTCATTTTTCTCAGCCCATGATCAAGAGCGTGACATCTCGATCCCCGCACCGAGTGTCCCGTGAGTCATGGGTTGAAGTCCGGGCAAGCTTGCACCAACCAGTTGCACAACCAGCACGACGGTCGAAACTGATCCTGTTTCCCTCGTCTGCCACTCACCGGCCTCGACGTTACGTCTTCGATCGGTCTAGTTCCAACGGCCTAGTGCTAGGTGCCCCCTTCCAGGCTGGCCCACCACCACTCGTGGGACCATCAATCAAGTACGGACCCTGCCGGTAAAGGTATCGCTTGCTACCACCCATCATCATGAGGAGGGCCAGCAGGGTTCAACCGTGCTTGGCACATCGGCACATCTCCTCTTGGCCGACCTACTGTATCGACTCTTGTGGGCTCAGAGGACATTGTGATGAAAGAAAACAGTGCCTGGAAACCAACTTGTTCGTGTGGTCACAAACGTGCAAAGTCGACAGCTAGGTACATTGAGGAGGAATGTTTCCGTTCCCGCCGAGCGTGGACGCGCAAGCAAGCAGATGTAGGTGCGTTCTATTGGGAAAGAGCGATACAAAGTTCGAATCACGTGCTCTCTGCTTGCCCTCCCGCATTCGCCAACGGATCTTGTCCGTCTCCATTTTCCATGCTCAGCTCCAACCTGGTTCCCAATCTCTGGTTCCCAATCTCTGGTTCCCAATCTCTGGTTCCCAATCTCTGGTTCCCGGTGCCCTGACCATTGTCATCCCGTGGCCTTGCCATCTACAGCAGATGCCGCGTCTTTGACTCAACAGGTCGTCCAGCTTAGCACCTCGTTGGATTTCTAAGCATCCCGTCGCTCCAGCCGATTGTCGCTCCATCTTGATTGCGGAGCTCCACGAGCTCCACGAGCTCCACTTCGGCCCTCAGATGCAGGCGCCGTCTCGCGGGATGTGATGCATTTTTCTTCCTGCCCCTCGGCTATTTCGTTTCCAAACATCAGACTTTTGGTTTGCGCAAACTTTTGGTTTGCGCAACGTAAGCAACTCGGTGTAGAACCTTTTACGGCAGGGTGCAGTCAGAGTTGGCCCTGGTCCTCGCCTCGCCGGGGAATGGGATTTTCCTTGGCCGCCCGGCGAAACTGAGCAGTGAGCAGGACGACGCTCGCATCTTGCAGCCATTTCAGTGACAGTCTTGTTGACATGACCTTGACCATCTTCAGCGCTTGGATGGCAAATGCGCTCTCCATACAAGCCTTGCAATCTTTCTTTCAGCATACCCTTTCAAGCACCGTCGGTGTTGAATCATTCGACAAATCAGGCATATGCATACTACTACAAAACCGTCACGCTGAGCTACCCGTTTGCCACACCCATCATTCGTTGCCGTCTCGCAAGAACCTGAGTGTTGCGGGTTTCATCAGCAGGGTCAGCCCGTCCACTACCCGAAAAGTACGCAGTCAAACATGGGTCTTCTGTAAGTCCCAATTTGGGCCACAATTCGGCAGAGACACTGGGTCGGCCCATCTCTAACTCACGGACGGCAGAGCGTTGGGAACTGCGTTGGAATGGCCCGAGGCCAAGAAGCGAGCCGACCAAGTAAGAGAATGGGGTACCAAGGTGAGTCGTCGTGTTTTTTTCTTCTTCTTTTTTCCCCTTTTCCTTTTCCTTTTCCTTTTCCTTTTCCCTTTCCCCTTCTTCTTCGTTCTTCGTTCTTCCGTATGGTCCTGCGCTAACCGTTGTCGCCAGCAATTACTGGCGATATGGAACAAGGCCAAGGGAAAAGAGAGAGATGCCTTGCTATGGGGAGATGAGGTCACAACACAGCCGCCTCACATGCCACTCCCCGCTTCTATTTTGGAGCTGACTCTGCTCTAGGTCGAATACCTGGTTGTGACATACACAAAGGAGGAGCCAAAAGTGTTGCTTTCCTTGAGACAAGCTCAGATTCTAGAAGCACTGGCGGCCGATAAAGAACTTGCCAAAGAAGGTTGCCCGCCCGCTTCGTGCGAGGGGCCAATCGTAAAGTCTGGGTCAGTCTGAAATGTCCCGGAGAAGGGTCGTCATCGGCAATCCTTTACTTACCATGGTCATTTGATGTCTCCACACAGCCCCGGTTCGCTACCAGTATTCCATCCCGAGTTTGGACGGTTTATGCTTGAAGCCACCCCTGGCGAGCCATGGGGCATTGGATTCAAGGAGCTGCTCGGCGTCGAGCCAGACATGAAACTCCGCCGCAAGATCGCCAAGGACCACATGCTGGGAAAAGAGTATCCCATCACTCTCACAACTTTCCCACAGATAGGCGTCCCCGGGCAGTTCACTGATCCCTACTACCCACCGTCTGGGCCCAGGCTCCGGTCACAATTTGTGCCAGACGAAATTGCAAATCCGCACATCCGATTTCCCACCTTGGCTGCCAATATTAGATCACGTCGTGGTCGTAAAGTACAGGTCAATGTTCCTGTTTTTCACGACAAGAATACGGCAAAGCCCTGGACTGATCCCACCGTCAACCTTGATCTTCACAACTGGCCCGAGGATGATGACGAACGCAGCGGAGCAGCCCCTGATGATTTCATCCACATGGATGCCATGGCGTTTGGCATGGGCAGCTGCTGTCTGCAAATCACTTTCCAAGCAAAGAACATCACCGAGGGCCGACAAATGTACGATCAACTTAGCCCTCTGGGACCCATCATGCTGGCGTTGACGGCGGCGACACCGGTTTACAAGGGCTTTCTGGCCAACACGGATGTACGGTGGAACCAAATCAGCCGAGCGGTAGATTGCAGAACACCGGAGGAGTTGGGAGAAAAGGTATGTGCCGCACCCAAAGGCGCCACGAAAGCGTCCCTGAATCTAGACGAGTTGGATGCGTGCTGATGATGGGGGACGTTGAAAACTACAGCCTCTCCAGAACGACCGGTGGAGGATACCAAAATCGCGATATGCATCCAACTCGACCTACATATCGACAGACCCTAGACTCCGCGAAGAATACATGGATCCCGACTTGATCATCGATCCCAAGATCAAGGCTCAGCTCATTGATGGCGGCATGGACCATCGCCTGGCAACGCACTTTGCTCACTTGTTCATCCGTGACCCTATTGTCATTTTCGAGGAAGACTTGCGGGAACTCGACCTCAACAAGACGGATCATTTTGAAAACATTCAGTCTACGAACTGGCAACACATGCGATTTAAGCCGCCCCCCGCCGAGAACAACATTGGGTGGCGTGTTGAGTTCCGGCCCATGGAAATCCAAGTCACAGATTTCGAAAACGCCGCCTTCTCCGTCTTCATGGTTCTGATGACGCGCGCCATACTCTCGTTTGACCTCAACTTTTACATTCCCATCAAAAAAGTGGATGAGAATATGGAGCGAGCTCATGCTCTGGACGCAGTCCTCAAAGAACGCTTCTTCTTCCGCAAGAACCCCTTCCCACTGCGTCCCTCCCGCGTCAGCACTGTCCTCGGGGACGAAGACCGCCCTAGCTCTGCCATGCCCAGCCGACGTGGCTCACCAGGCCTGCCCGTCGAGGAAGAGTATCAAGAAATGTCCATCGACGACATCATCAACGGGTCTCGTGACGGCGAGTTTCCCGGCTTGATTCCCATTGTCGAAAGCTACCTCGACAGCGTCAACGTCGACGTCGAAACGCGCTGCCAGCTGGCCACATATCTTTCTCTCATCAGCAAGCGCGCCAGCGGTGAACTCGACACGGCCGCTCGTTGGATCCGCAACTTTGTGGATGCTCATCCCGGCTACAAGCACGACAGCGTCGTAGACGACGACATTTCGCACGACTTGATTGGTGCCGTCATCGCCATCGGCGAGCGCGAGAGTGCAGGCAAAGACCTTGCTGGCCTCGGCATCCACGGGCTGCCCAATTTCTTGGGCAGTTTCCGGGGCGGATGTGGTCGGGATTCCTCCGCCGTGGTAGATGGCGACAAGGACAACATGGGGCAAGTAGACCATGCCGACTAGGAAAACGGGTCTCGGAAGCGCAAAAGCGAATGGACGGGGGGGGGGGGGACGAGTCTGTTTAGCGAGCATAACCATGAGCCCACTACGATGGTCGTCCTGATGTTGCAACGACGGTCACGCCAAGGGGAGATTGCAGAGATGGATGGGCAGCTTTTCGATTATTGCAAGTGGTTTCCCTCCGGGCGCCCTGCCGGGGGCCGCCTAAAAAGTTCAAAGTGGCAAGGCAATATGGCGTCACGTTTATGTATGCATTTCTTGCGCGGAAGCCGAAACGAGTGTTGTTGCATGCATTTTGCGCTGGGAAGTCTCGTGCATCCCCGAGCAGGGTCCGCAGTTTACGAAGACATGTGTGCAGAGCGTATAGGTGGTCCCGTGCCTGGATAGAAAAGCATGCCCTTCATGTGTGTGCCCACGTGCAAGTCTGAAATGGATTGCATGGACTGTGATGGGAATGGTAAAGGAGCTGTCAAACTCGGCTTGGGTAGATTTCTTGCTAGAATGAGTGATTTTCAGGGTGACGATGACAATGTATCGAAGAAAAGGATGTTTGTTGACGAGAGTACGTTTGCAAACCTGGCCACTAGAATTAGGTGTCTTGCAATGAGACGGCAGAGTAGCTTGGGGTTGATGGTAGTCAGTATACAGCAAAACGTTCTATACATACTGTTCGTCTTTTTCTTCCCTTTTCTTCTTTTTTCTTCCTTTTTCTTTTCTTTCTTTTCTTTTCTTTTTCTTTCTTTTTTTTTCTTTTTTTCTTTTCTTTTTTTTTCTTTTTCTTTTTTTTTTTTTCTTTTCTTTTTGTTGGTAATCGCTCGTATGGAGGATGGAAGGGATACGCCGCATTGACCAGGAATTGTGGGTCGCACACAGAATGCACGCACCCTGATTGGCTGGACCACAGGTCATGTGACCTGGGGCTGTACCGTGGCCACAACACCACACCTCCGCATCGTAGCCTGCTTCTTCTTCTTAGAATATACATGATGAATTGATTATTGGACTTTACCCCCCCTACATTTGTGCTGCAGCATACTTGTAACCTGAGTATTACCAACACTTTTTCTTTTTTTTCTTTTTTTTTTCTTTTTTTTCTTTTCTTTTTTTTTCTTTTTTTTCTTTTTTTCTTTCTTCTCTTTTTTTTTCTCCCTTCTTATGCAGGTTACTTATATAGTTATACCTTAGCTTATGTTATATAAACTATCCCACGGCTGCCTCCTTCTCCTCTCAGCCTCCCTCCAAAAAGGAGAGGGGCGCAGATTAGGGGCCAAATTGCACCTAATATAATACAAGCGAGAAGGCCTACCGCAAGCGTGAGATAGCATACTAGGCATGCTCCTAACCTTTCTTCTTTTGTTAGTATATATATATACAGCATGTAGTGCGCCTAACCCGACACCTGGGGCGTTTGCTTTACGCGACGGACGCCTTTCTCGCGTGTGCGTGGCTCTGGGGGGGGGGGGATGTTGCCGCGTGTGCCTTGTGTGCTCTGGGTCCTGTGCCGTGTGCCTCCTGTGCTGTGCTGTGCTGCATGAGTGAGATGAGATGAATGCCCGGCGGGTGGGGATATGTCGAAGTCGAGGCATCACAGTGGTGATGGATGGAGCTTTGATGCTCGTCGTCTTGTCCGCGTCGGCGCGTTTCCGGCAACGACCAAGCGGCTCTCGGGCGAGCACAGTACCTGTGGATGGCACGCGGGTGTTGAAGACGTGTAATGGGGCGGGGGAGTCGTACATGCAGATTTGTATTTCCGCCGTGGTTTTGAGGACGAGGGGCGAGCCGGCGCGGTGTCTGCTTGTTGTTCGTCGAGGGGTGTGGAAGATGAAAATAAAAAGAAGATGAATGAGAAGAAATAAAATGGCAATCACATTGTAGTGACGAGTGAGAAGGAAGAGTAAGAGGAAAGGGTAAAAGGTGGGGAGCAGGAATGAGAAACAAAAAAGGGGTAGTATTCATTTTGTATGCGTGTGTCCCGAACGCATCGTCATGCCACCCCACCCCGCCTTCTTCTCTTTCTTCTTCTTCTTCTTTTCGGGGGTTTCACACATGCAGCACATGTACATGTATACATGCCAGGAGGGGGTTTGGAAGGAAACGAGAAAAGGAAAGACTTGAAATTAAAATATAGAAATATAGGGGAAAAAAAGGGAAAAAAAGAAAAAGAAAAGAAAAAGAAAAGAAAAAGAAAAGAAAAAAAAAGAAAAAAAAAGAAAAAGAAAAGAAAAAGAAAAGAAAAGGAAAAGGAAAAGAAAAAGAAAAGGAAAAGAAAAAGAAAAGAAAAGGAAAAGGAAAAGGAAAAAGGAAAAAAGAAACAAGCCACAGGTACAGAAGACAATCGACCAAGTGCTCGCTCCGCCCCGCCGCATGCACGTACGTACATACATACTTTGGAATCGTCCCTTTGGCGTGAATCCAATCCATGCCGGTGAGAGGCGGGTATTGCACGTCGTGGTTTCTGGCCCCCGAAGGGGGGGGGGGGGGGGGGGGCGTAGATGCCGCCGTGCTGCATACGCGTGAGCGTGTTGCGAGCGTCATGATGAATCAGGTCTGCTGTATGAATGCACGCGCGCACGCACGCACGTACATGGTGTGGCGTGGCGTAAAGGGATGTGTTGCCGTTTCTGTTGGCCTTGGTGCCGGGCAAGATGGCGTGTGTGCCTGCAGAGGGGTGTGTTTTGAGCTCTGGAGCATTTCGAGCGGTGGCCTGCGTCGACCTCGGGCATGCCTCGAGGGCCTGCTGGTGGTGTGCCGCCTCTTCGGGACGAGTCTCGCAGACGTCGAGCGAGACATTTTCGTGCTCTTCTTTTGCTGATCTTTGTCTGTCCTTTTTTTTCTCCGCCAAAGAATGGGTGTGCATGTGGGGGGGGGTTGGTTGGCTGTTTCTCCTGGTCTTGCTCCGGCTCATCCATCATCGTGGTTGGGGGTAGTTTGTGGTTTTTGCACCGCGTTATGCACCGCGTATTGTCATGATATATATATATTTGGACCTTTTTTCATGACGACCCATCACGGAACCGCACCATAGACCAGGGATTTATACATGTATACAAAGGCCAGAGCCGGCGTTGCATGCCAGGGTGTTGGATGGCATACACGGATTCGCCTCGCAAGCATTGCTGCTGCCACGTCGTTCCACCGATGACCAGTCCTCATGGTCATGTCCGCCCTGCCTGGCTCTCCCGTCGCGCGGCTCGTTGACGAAAGACAAGACACGCACAGGCCTCTCGGGCGGGAGGACGAAGGGTTCGCCATCCGGTTGTTCAAGCTGGTTGCGGATGGCTCCGCGTCGTGCCGGCACGGCCCATTTGAAATGTCCGTCCCGGTCTACGTCAAAAACGTAGCCAACGAGAGCAGCGCGACCAGTCGTCTTGCTCTACTCTGCTCCCTCGCTGGGGAGAGACGAGAGAAAAAAGGGGGGGCGCGCCTCAAGCCTTCCGTTTTGAAGCCGCTCGCGTGAAGGCCGAGGCCCACGACATGACCATGTATGTGTCTGTACAGATATATACGGCCAAGAAGAGCCGTCGCCTCGCTCGACGGGCACCATGTCCTGTCGCGGCATGAGGACCGACATGGACGTCATGTGATGCCCATGTCGAACAAGCAGACGCCTCTGGAGTCGGCGGCCATGTATGCATCTCCTTTGACGAAAACCAAGGCACAGACGGGGGCGTTGCGGACGCGGACCGCATGCCGCT
Source organism: Aciculosporium take MAFF-241224 (assembly GCA_000222935.2). Lineage (NCBI taxonomy): Eukaryota > Fungi > Ascomycota > Sordariomycetes > Hypocreales > Clavicipitaceae > Aciculosporium > Aciculosporium take. The sequence goes on from AFQZ01000369.1 coordinate 23,614, forward strand.
GCCTGGCACATCACCGTCTGCATCTTCCGCTCATGCCGGTCCCTTCTTCTTGTCCGCACGTACAGCCCCAAACAACGCTGACAGCAATGCTTCCGGGATACGCTCCGTTGCCGCACATTCCATGCCCCCCTCGTGTATCCAACTCTTTTCCGTGTGCAACACAATGCATACATGCATGCATGCCATGCACATGTTCGGCCGGCATGCCAACCACTGGCGTCTTTCATAACATGGAGGAAAAGTCCAGGGCCCCCGGGGGGGGACATTCACCTGGCTGCGGAATGCATCCATGCCGTTGAAAAAAGGCTCAATGTACAGGGCAAAACAGAGAGAGGTACGCCATCTTCTCACCGACGTGACACGGCCATCTCCCAGCACCCATGTATTCTTCTCGCAACGACGAGGGGGCAATTCTGTGCATGTGCCGCCCTGCGTGCCTGCACACCGGCACATTTTTTTCTCCCCCCCCCCGGCATCAAACACGGACAGCACAGAAGAGGGAACGTGGAGAGGGAGAGGAGTGGAAGGGGGTCGTCGGATCGGGCAACGTTGCTGCACGGCGCCGAGTGCGGGCATGCTGGTTGAACAACATCTGTCTTGCAGGAAGCGGGCAGGCAGGCGAGCGGCGGTTGAAAAACATCTGTCTTGCAGGAAGCGGAGCAGGCAGGCGAGCGGCTGTTGAAAAGCATCCCTCTCGCAGGAAGCAGGCAGGCAGGCGAGCGGCTGTTGAAAAGCATCCCTCTCGCAGGAAGCAGGCGGGCAGGCGAGCGGCTGCTATTTTCTCCTCATTGTTCATAGTTCAAGTACATCTATTTTGGATGTTTAGTGGAATCTGGGTGCCAATCCGGATGGATCGAGGTGTGCTGCGAGGAGTCTGGCCAGAAAGATGGATATGCCCATGCACACATGACGGGAGATGACGCACGCCCAGACGCATGCACGCATGCGTGATGCATGACGAGAGAAGAAAAACGTGGGGCCTCTGCTGCCTCACCCTGTACGTGCATATCCATGCATCCATCCATCCACTCGAGTCATGGACGGCAACGGGGAAGCCGGAATTGGCGATGCGATGCGATGCCCTGCCCTGCCCTGTCCTGCCCTGCCCTGCCCTGCCCTGCCATGCGCGTCGTGACATGCAACATCCCCCCCCCCCCTTCTATTCCGAGACAGGCCGGCAAGGGGGGTGGGTATCCGGCAATTGCGTCATGGAACCCGACCTCTTCATTTCCGGAAGGCTGCCCCCCTTTTCCCCCCTTTTCCCCCCTTTTCCTGCCCGTACGTGCATGCGACCGAGAGGCCGTTTCCAACCGAGGCCCCCGCCGTCGGGCATGTTGATGAAACAACGTCGGAGAGCTCATCATGGTTCCTTATGATGACGAGCCCTCCCGCTACAGCGTATAAGCCGGTCATGGTCCCTGACCGACGGCACCCTCCTCCTGGCACGCGGCACAGACGAGATGCTCACAAATCACCACCCAACCACGATTCCGTCCCGGACCGTCCCGGGCCTGTGCTCACTTTTGCCTCCTGTTTCCCCCCAAGGCAGGGTCCCCGACCCCCCCCCCCCTCAACCGACCCAACAAGCAGCAGCAGCAGCAGCAACATGGAGGCCTTCCTTTCAAGCGACGACACCCATCCGTACATCGACCACACGCCAGCCTCTCCCCCCAACGCACCCCTCCCGCTCCGTCAATCCCAATTCTTCTTCCATCCCATCCCATCCCATCCCATCCCATCCCATCCCATCCCATCCCATCCCATCCCATCCCATCCCGTAGGCCCGAGTTCTCCCCCCTTTCCACGGCTGGCACGCCCCTGCACATGATGATGCCGCCCACCAGGGGAGGACGGAACAGGGAGGAAGCAACCCCTTTTCGAACGCACCCTGGTGGCAATCCATCTGCATGTGCAGACCGTGCCGAGAAACGTGCCCTGCCTGCCTACCCCGAGCAATGAAATTATGGGAAAAGAAAAAAGAAAGAAAAAAGAAAGAAAAAAAAAAAAAAGAAAAAAAAAAGAAAAAAAAAGAAAAAAAAAAAAGTCAATAAATGCATGCATAGACAAATCCATGTACGAATAGCGAATCGAAAAAAAGAGAAAATTTTCAACCAATACTATAGAACATAACATGAAGCAAAACAGACACAAGGAAAATAAGAAGAACACTGAAAAGAATGAAAAGAAAAAGAATGAAAAGAAAAAGAAAAAGAAAAAAAGAATATATATAAATCATCAAGTAGAAAAGAAAAGAAAAGAAAAAAGATGGCAATAAATGGACAACAAAAATACACAGGCGAATACAATCGCAACCAGCGCACAAGCGCACAAGCGCACACCAGACAAAACATCCACGACAGACGCCCACACCACACACCTTGATGACCGACAGACAAGCCCCTCGCCAACAAAACCAACCACATCCCTGGCCAGCAAAAACGGGAACAAGAAGGAACGTGGCAAGGAGGGGAACCAAGAAGCAAAATGCACAATAAAAAGCAAAAACAACAACATGAGCATAGCATGAGCAGACCACGGGCCTGGACTGGGCCTGGACGGACCTGGACGACCAACCAACGACATTCAGTGTAATGCCGATACGCTCGCCATGTAGAACCCGGAGATCCGACTGAGATGGGCCACGGGCACCCCGCGGGCGCAATTCCGTGTCACGGCTGGGCCCTCGCATACGCCCACGCACATAATGGACGTCTTTGCCAAAAAAAAAAAAAAAAAAAAAAAAAAGAAACAATCAAGAAGCACGCACGCAGCATCATGTTCGCTGCCATCAGAAAAGGCAGGGCTGATATGTGAGACGGTGCTACGTGACCTGTAGTCGGTCGGCTGTTTATTTTTGGTTGCTGGCATGAATCCTTGGCCGGCCTGCCTGTTTGTACTGGCACCAAAGTATAACTTGTCCTTGTCTAAGCACATTTCATTTCCACCCCCATCATTTGTTTCCCAGTACTGTTGTGCGCGCGCTCAGTTTCCCCAAGTCAAGTCTGCTGGGGCAGTGAATAGCAAGAAAACAATGTTGCAAAAAGACAACAAGAGACAAGGAAAGCCATGACTAGAAAAAAAAACATAAAGAGGTATATTGAGATCCAGACAAGATAAAACAACGCCCCATGTGCCAGAATGTTCGCCGTGGAAAAGACAGAAAGGTATCCGTGACTAGTCTTTGTAGACCACACAAATGAATACAACCCCCGGGAGGTAACAACGTCGCTTGGCAGCACAGCATCCCACAAGATCAGAAAACATGGCAAGAAAAAGAAGGAAAGAGAAAGATGAGAAAGACAACAAGGCAGATTGGCCGTCGTGTGACTTCCGGCATCATGGCAAGCCAAATTTCACCTCCCCAAAGAAGAAGAAAACGTGACAAGCCTTCCCGTGCATCTTCTCCATCCGGGGCATACAGCACCCTCGTCAGACTCATATAAATAGCCATCGCATTGCCCTTGCTTGCTTCAATTCCTCTCTTCTGGTTTCGGTCGCAGCGATCGCGCCTCCAGCTGGCGTTTCCTCTCGAGCTTGGCGTAGTGGAGACCGCAGGCATTGCAAAGGGTCCTGGCACCATCGGGCCCGCGCCTCCACTCGGGAGTATCGATTCGATTGCAGCTATGGCAGCGGCCCGGGGGGGCAGCACGCTGTTGGTCAATCCATTAGTCTCTTGCACATGACAAACCGGCCATCTGAGCGCCAGCTAAATCGTCACTTACACCTCGACGCTTCTTCACCTCATTCATGGTGTACTGAGGTTTCATGCCGTTTTCGTACATTGCCACGTCTGGGTAGTCCTCTTCATACGATCCCTTCACCTTGGCCCCCTCTCTGGCGCGCTCACTCTGAATCGAAGCCTGAACAGCATCCTTGACTTGTTCGAGCGATTGCCGGATGAGATCAGCGTTGGCCAGCATGTCGTTGACCTCGCGTTCCGTAGGCAGTCTCTCTGGAATGGGATGCGAGCCACGTTGTTCCTGCGCGATTCGACCGTACGCTTCGGCAAAGTTGAAGATGGTGCGTGAAGATGATCCAATCTGTCAGACGAGACCCACAGTTAGCAATGGTGTTCTAAATGCATCTTTTTTTTTTTTTTTTTTCATAAACGGGCGTGCCCAAACCATACCCTGCTCAGCGAGTCCTGATAACTCCACGTCTCAAAATGTCGGCTAGGCCCATGCTCAAATCTGGCCCGGCTGGCGTAGTCGGCTTCGTCATGATGCACCGTAGGTCCTCGCGGATCGTATTGTCCCGCAGGTGGTGGCGGCGGCGGCGGTGGTGGGCCGCCGTGGCGAGGCGATATCGGATAGGTCGGTAGGGGAACCTGGCCAGGGGGAAGGTGTCCAGGAGGATAGGGCTGAGGTGCGTGTGCAAGAGGCGGCGGTGGAGCCTGGCCGTAGGCTCCATTGGGCGCGTGAGCATCCGACGTCGGTTGGGGCTCGTTCAAACGACGATGTGGTGGCGGCAGGTCTGACTTGGTAGGAGGACTTGATCGACGGTCAGTCACGGGCGGAAGGCTGTGCCTCCCATTGAAATGCGGGCGTGGGGATTCTGCAAATGCTGACAAGTTTTCTTGCCGCGAAGGAAAAGAGGAGGCGGTGTGAAGCTGTGGTGGGGAATGCTTTTCCGCTTCTGCAAACTGGCGAGGCGCAGGAGGAAAGGGCGAGGGCAAGCTTGGCCCAGGCTGCATGCTCGGCTGCGAGGGAGGGTACTGGCCCGGCCTGGCACCAGATATGACTTCAGAGATGGATGGCAGGGATTGTCGACCCGACTGCTCATTGTCGTCAGACGACCTTCGGTGCTGCTCACTGGACATCATGCTGCCGGGCGAGTTGGACGACGGCCGTGCTGGAGGTGGCGGCGGCGGCGGCGGCACAACGGCCGGGCCTGATTGATGTTGTTGATAGTTCGAATACAGGGGAGAATGGGGAGGATAGTGGGAAGTGGGCGTGAGCACAGTAGCTGCGGCCATGGCACCACGCGGTTCTCGATATCGCCTGTCGAGGTGTTCTCGCTGCGATTGGTAAGCGGCTGGCGGGGTGAGGGTACGTGGCGACTGATGAGGATGGTGATGATGATGATCCGGTTGTTGTCGTGAATGTTGTTGCTCTGCGATGGTAGAAGCAATCGATTGAAGACTGAAGACGGTCGGCTGTGTCAACATCATGACGAAGCGAGGGACGCGGGGCAGACAGTCAAAGAGCTGCGAGGTTCACGATACGTGAGAAAAAACCAAACGGCATAGACTGACGACGCACCTTGAGCGGGATCCAGAGTCACCTGGTTCCATAGCGCGCGCGGCAAGAAAAATCTAGGGCTATTGACACATCGAGTCCTCTTGGGGAGACGAGCCAGGGCCGAGAAGACTTTTGTGGCCGAGCTTGCGGGGTGAGAAGAAGGCACGAAATAGATGGCGAGAGAGGAGCCGGCCAGCTATGAAACGGCAAAATCCAGCTTACGAGCCGACAGCCAGTTACGGCATGTATGTATGTATTTTGAATGTGCGTATGGTATGGTGCAAAGGGTGGGAAACGAGACCAGTTGAGATGCAAAGACGGCAGAAGGATAGGCAAAAGGGAAAAGAAGGAGAAGGGGACAAGGAAATAATAACAATACGACGACGACGATTCGAAAGAGGGAAACAAAAAAGGACTGGTACCAATAGCACCCGCAAGCCACCAGCAGAGCAGCCTAGGATCGCCTGGGATCGCCTGGATCGCCTGGGATGGCCTGGGATGGATCATGGGGACCGGGGGGTGGTTGAAGGAGATCTGACGCGATGGACATTACCTCGTGGTGGCGTTGGCGAGGAGCTCCTCGTTGCAGTCTCCAGTTTTGGGTCCGTCGAATCTGCTCAATCTGGGCCGGTGGGCGAGCAAAGCGGTCGAGCAGACCACCGACAAGGCAGAGAAGGTACAATGTAGAATAGGCCGAGTGGGAACAAGGAGGTGGGGTCGCTTAGATGAGAGAGATCCGCGGCGCTGGATTGTGCGTGTCTCTGCTAGTCAGTGGGCTGGCTGGCCAGGGCCGCGATACAACGTGGGAAGTGCCATGGTGGGCGTGCTGGAGGGTGCACCAAGAACCAAGACGTGCGCCAGACGTGCGCCAGACGTGCGCCAGACGTGCGCCAGAGAGGTCATCGTCAGCCCCAGATCCGGGGACCCCCCCAACCCCCAAAGGGCGTGACTCCACGCCCCTGTATGTACGTACCTACCTAAAGGTATAGGTAGAGAGAGCACAAGGTACCTACCTAGGTAGTCTCAGCCGGTGTGGGACTAGCAGGCCAGCCAGTGACCGCAACGCCGCTACCAGGATGCTCGTGCAATAATGGAAGGGGCCAAGGCACTAGTGCAGCGCTATCGTGATGAACTGAGATGGATGTTCAAGGTGTCGGGATGCTGATGAACCAGACATGGCGCTTTTTCCTCTTGTGCACTTGGGCTTCTTATTGTGCCGTCCATACAGTATGTACGTGCATCAGGTACATACATCTATGCGCAAAGTGCAAGCCCAGGGAAGAGCGAGCAGGAAATGCGAGCCTTCCGCTGCATCGCCGAGCCATGCCACTGCCAAAGCCCTTGCCCTTGCCCTTGCCGTGGCCCACACCAGCATCAGCCTCAAACGGATCGGAGCTGGAACGTTGGATGAAGAACGTCTCTCGATCTGGGTCTCGCGTGCAGCTGCAACGAGTCTTGCTATCCGACGTGACGACGCCGCCGCCGGCGGCTTCTGCTTCGGCTCCTGCTTCGGCTTCTGCACCTGCTCCTGCTTCTTCAACGCTGGGGGTAAAAAAGGGAGGCTGTGCTGAGCTTGAAGGGTTTTTTTTTGGGGGGGGGGGTTTTTTGGGTTTTTTGGGTTTTTTTCTGGGTTGTTTGGCGCTTATCTGTATGCAAAGGACCTTCTGCGACCCGGTTGGGGACAGCTGTCACAGTGTTTTGGGCGCCGCCGCGCCATTGTCATGAACAGATTCTCAGTCAGATCATCGGTTGAGGTCAGATTCATGTCGCTGAAGGAAGGAAAGAGTATGGCGCGTGCTGAGCGCCTATGCCGGTGGCGGTCCCTCTCTCCTTCCCTTCCCAGACGCAAGAAGCGCGCACTTGCATGCACGTTCGAGGAAGGACCGTTCGTTGGCTAATATGACCGACTTCCTTCAATTTTGCCAGATCCGTTTTAAAACGATAAGGAAAAAGGAAACAGCAAGGATGGTGCGTGCCCGATGTGGTCTTTGCATCCCTTTTGCTCTCATTGCTCTTTGCTCTTTGCTCTTTGCTCTTCGCTCTTCGCTCTTCTCGCTCTTCTCGCTCCCCGCGCCTCGCTCCTTGCTACTCAGTCATGTCCGTCATTGTAATGCCAGGCTGGCTATCCATTGAATCCCTGTGGCGTCTTCCGTGTCCACTCTCGAGACTCTGACAGTCGCCGCATATCATACCCGATGTGTCTAGGTCTTGATCTGTGGAGCTTATGAGATTGACGGTTTGTCTCAGTTATTAGTGGGCTGCACCGCCATGATCATCGGTTGCGCATCAACGATACATGACACTATCGCAGATCACCAACCAGCTTCTAACGTTGCAACGCCGACAACATCTTACGGTATAACACAAAGCCATCACTTTCAAACATTTCCTCTACGCATCAAGAAGCTCTGCTGCATAGCTTCGCCCTTTTTTTTTTTTTTTTTTTGCTGCAAAGTCATGCAATTTCCATCATTGTTCAGCCAAAGCTTGGGGATGCTCATATTGCCGTCTCCAATGCCACAGTTGTGCACTTCAATTTTGCCGCAATTTTGCCAACAAGTTCTCCCCACATTGAGGATACTGGTGACGCTAAGAAGCTTCTTCGTTGTGAAGCACAGTCCTCTTGACTCATGCACCTGCACATTCTATACGATCTGGATTTGGGTCTCTCCTTTTTTTCGGGACGGCCATTGCCCTCTGACGTGGGCAGATTCAAGACACGCATTGGCACGAGTCATGGCTCTGCAGACACCTCAAATCAGCGTCCCGATTCGGATGCCGAGCCTCCTGCTGACGATATAGCCTAGCACGAATGAGGAACGAAGCAGCACTCTTGGGCGTGAAGCAAAAAGGAAGAAGACGATGGGCTACTCATCTTGGAAGTCGTCTGAGGTTGGAAACATGGCAGGAGCAGCACCCAAAACACATGAGCCTCCTTCAAATCTTGCCGAGATTCATGCGCGTAAAAAGGGGTACGATGTCGAGAAGTACCAAGCATGCCTGTTCCGGCCCGACATGATGATGACAGTCTACAGACATGGCATATCAGCTCAATTATCATTCATGTCTATTCAAATGCCAACTGGGCACATGACAAGTAATCCTTGAAGGTGCACGAGGGGTCATGCTCTCTCAGACCACTTAGCTCATATGAAGTCATTGGATTGAGTTTAGTACCAGTCGCAACCCTGTAAAGAGGTCGATTCAGCCCATGGCATTATGTACTCGTCTGGCGACGGCTATGAACTGGGGGCCACGACTTGAAAGGAAGTTGGACCATTAGAACCACTTCCATTTTAAAGCAAGATTATGGCCCACTGTCCTATCATCCTGCTAGTTTCATAATGTATGTTCAGGCTGATATCTCGCCATGGCATGATCTAGATGACAAGTACTGCCAGTTCCGAGCATTCCACCAGCTAGTGCGGCGCCGACACTAGAGGGGGGGGACCTTGATATTATCAGACCAAAGAAGGACTGCGAGGAGCACATGTCCCTAGTGTTTCACGCGTGCTAACCTAGAATGAAAGACGGACGTTTTGTACAAGCAGCACTGCCGACTTTTTAGATTTGGCTGCGTGGTTGGATCTCAACCGCGGCCTGCGGCAGAGGGCACGTTGAGCACATGCAGCATGACAAGTGTGTGTGGCCCTGAGCCGAAGGCCTCGAGCGCCGTCTCTACCTGTGCCTCCATGGAAACGAGGGGTAGATTGCGTAGGTACCCAAGGCCAAGGTAGAGGTACCCAACATACCTACCCTATGCGCTCCGATCCAGCAGACGGGCGACCAAACAACGGCCCAATCTCGATGCACAAACTTTATCTAGCATGCGTCGCCGCTGGTGTGCGACAGCCGTCGAGCTTTTTTTGGTTTGAAACGCAAAGCGTCCCAAGGGCTGACCCGGGTCGTCAAAACACTGGCATCATCTCAGGGTTCCGCCGGCATGGCACCTACCTACCACACGTGCTTTTTTGTCTTGTCGGGCGCGCAAAAGTGCTGGGGCATCCCAAGAGTCAATCAGCCGTGGACGGAAGATCAGATGCGCCGTCGACGTAGGCATGCTGTGTAGTAGGTCTGTTGTGCTGTTCCTCGCGCAGCGGTGCGCAACAAGTTCCTGGGACAAGTGGAAAGGCATGGCAAGGGTGTGTTTTCATCACCGAGCCATGCGGACTCGGGCAGGCGCTCGAGGGAGCCAAAGTCACCAGCCACGTCACGGGGCGTCATGAAACGAATCAAAACAGAGCACAGGAACGGGAGTGCGAAAAAAAAAAAAATTAAGAATAGATGAAAAGATTGATTGGGTTGCCAAGCCCGCCTACGTCAGTGTTTTCTTTTCTTTTCTTTTTCTTTTTCTTCTTTTTTTTCGGTTTTTCCTTTCCTTTCCGCCAACAGCATGTGTGCATGAAGAAAAGAGAAAAGTGCCCTCTCCACGTCCGCGATAGGCAGATTTCCAAAGAGAGAGGGGGGTCCCGCCACCTGGACAGAGCTTGCAAGGCGGAGGAGGCTAGCACCCAGGGCAATGGTTCACCCTGTCAGTTAGTCTGCCCATTTAGCAATAATCCGGGAATTCCACGCAGCATGGGCCGACTCTCATGGGCTTGCGTCGCATTTTGCCCGTCTCGACCACGTCGTAGCCCATCCACCCATCCCACCTGGTCTTGGTGTCCCGCCACGCACGATATGGACACTGCCATTTCACGCACCACGGTAGGGGAGTACGCAGAGTAGAAAAAAAAAAAGAGTGCCGAGCGGACGACTACGGTGGCGCCGAGGCGTGGGCGGGACGTACGTGTCATCAGAGGACCGCTTCTTCGTGCTTTCCAGCAGGAGACAAGCTACGAGGTGGCCGGGGTTTCTCCGCAACCAGGCATCCTGTTGCTTGCGTAAGCCTTACCTACGCGTTCTGCTGCTGCCTCCCCTCGTCCATCCAGGCCCCCCGACTGGAGAAGGGCGGATGGGAGGGACAGAGACTGGAGAAGGGCGACAAGGACAAAGACACTGGAGAAGGGCGACAAGGACAAAGACACTGGAGAAGGGCGGCAAGGACAGAGACTGGACAAGGACAAGAAGGACAGGGACTGGACAAGGACGACAAGGACAGAGACTGGACAAGGGCGACAAGGACAGAGACTGGACAAGGGCGGCAAGGACAGAGACTGGACAAGGACGAGAAGGACAGGGACTGGACAAGGGCGAGAAGGACAGGGACTGGACAAGGGCGACAAGGACAGAGACTGGACAAGGGCGGCAAGGACAGAGGAGAACCCGAGACGGCTTTTACAAGGCAGACGGGCACACATCCATCCACGCGGGTAGGCGGCCGGTTGGATGCAGGACGGCCGCGGATGGATGACCTTTTGCATGCGTCGTCACGGGGTGACGATGAAAACCGGCACGCTTCAACGCAAAAGGCGCGATAAAACATGGGGCCGGCCGGTGGGCGAATTGGTTGATGGATTGACTGATTGATTGAAGGGGAATGAATGGCGAGCATTGCATCGAGATGGTCGCTTTTTGGGTGAAGAAAAGAAGCAAGGAAAAGAAAGAAGACGGCCTTCGGGTCCCCAGGGGAGGAGGAGGAGGAGGAGGAAACAGCTCGGAATAGCAAGACAGGAACAGGAAGAGTCAGATGGCGGGGAGACGGAAGAAAAGAAACAAAGGACAACAGAAGCAGACAAGCTTGTGCTCGGATACGTGCCGATCGCGATGGCACAAACAAACGCCCGCCCTTGCCTCCTCAGGCGGCTTCGTCTGGCCTGGCTGGCGGCTGCCGCGGATGGATGGATGGATGGAAGGTGATATCTGGTGCCTAGGCGGCCAGCTCTGTGCGCCTTACCCCAGGACTCGCTCGTGTTGGGACGATGCGATAGGATGCGGCGAGAAGGTGAGGTGAGGTGAGGTGAGGTGAGATGTGACTGATGGCGGCGGGTGGGGGCGCATTTGACTACTTGTCCCTTGGTGGGAGAAACGGTCGATGGATAAATTGAAAAATTGAGGGTGCGGTGCAATGCATGCGGCTGGGCGGGCGGACCGAAAGGTTTGGTTGGGACCGGCCTCTGACGTACCGTGGCATTTTCGCTTGTCAGATTTGGAGACGGAGATGCGACGCCCGAGGTCCTTTTCGTTCTAGGCCAAAGAATCGCGACGGCCATCTCGCACATTGTCTTGCGGCAGTTGACCGCGTGGCAGACAAAGGCCGACACGAGGGGGGGGCTCTTGTTTCAATCACAATCTCTCACGTGTGCCATTTTACTTTATTTCCTGCTCAGGAGACGTGGCTGCTTTTCTTTCCGCGGCAGGGCTTGGCCTCTACCTACGTACATGCGTGTACATTTCTTGGCCAAAATTGTACCCGACTGTTCACATACACGGTAAAGTAAGCTCTGCAAGGTGGATCGACAGGGTAGGGCTCCAGAGGCTGTCATGAAAAGAAAAAAAAAGCTCGGAACCTGCCCGCCCGCATGTGACGGCATGGCGTCTGGATCTATCCATCTTGCGTGGTGGGAGCAAACCCGAGCGAGCGAACGAACGACTTGTTGTCCCCTCCCCTCCCCCACTCGTATTCGATTACAAATGAGTTTGAGCGATTGCCCAGAAGAACCATGTGATGTGGGAAAAAAGCCGGGGCACCATGGTATGGCCCAGGGCTATTGAGTCAGTTTTTTTGGTAATTTTCGTTGCCTCCCTCCCTGTATGTGGTATGGGCGCGCGAGTACCTGTGTGCATACACATATACATATTTCCAAAGCCACCGAACAGAAGAGCTCGCTTCTGTCAAAAATTGTCAATGAGCGGTGGTGCCCTGCCTAGGTACTGACTGATGCGCATACGATAATACGCATGTGTGCATGACGGGCACTTTTGATCCCGGCACCCCGACAACCTGACTGACCAGACCTTTTCAGCTCAATCTACCAGTGGGAGGCCAGGGATGTCGATTGACGGGTGGTCGACCTGTTTGTTGTTGGCCAGTGTTTCAGGCAAAAATCATGGATATCATATTTTGGCGGCAGAAGCGATCCAATCTGTGTTTAGGTTGCCTGGCGTCGGTGGGCCTTTATAAAGAAAAGAAAAAATAGTAAAAAAAATCTAAAAAAAATCTCACCGACCAGACATCCATCTGTTCAAGAGGTCCTCTTCCCGTGTAGAAGCCCGAAAGGGAGCCCTCGTTCCATGCAAGGGACGATTAGATCGGCTTTGCTTTTTCGTAAGACACGGAATGGAGTGGAGCCCAGAACAAGTGAGATGACCTCGGTACCGCGGGGTTCCATCGAGGCTCATCGAAATCTCTGACTAGTGTCGCTCCGTTTCCTTTTGTTGGGTCATTGTCCGTTGCTGCGGGGAACATAGGCCGCCATCTACTGTCCATCCATCAGTTTTTGGGCACCAGAGTTTTGTTTCGGAAACTTTGGACCAATCGATCGGCAATCTCCTCCCGCCGCCATGTCCCAATACAGATACAGCACTTGCGAGAGAAAATGGATAGTTGGTCCGGAGCGCGCAGAAAGCCGAAAGTGAGGCAGGCCGTCTCGAGATGCTCTGCTTTTGAGCCTGTCGCTCATAAAGACGCACGATGTGGACCTGCCCTGCCTATCAATCAATCAATCAATCAATCAATCAGACAAGCAAGCACGCACGCAAGTTTTCGGTTAACCACAGAGGGCTTGATCCCCTCCCAGTCAATCAATCGCCGCCATTCTCAGATGCGTCCAAGTGCCGGTTTGACTATCGAGTCGACGGGTCACTTGGCGCAACGGTCCAACAGATGAATCACTCACTCCCGACCATCCAGCCAGTCAGCCATGCCTCCGGCTGGAAAAGATCGACCAGGAAAAGGTCGGGTGGTGGCAAGATCTAGACGGTCGGACTGGCCAGCACTGGGGGAGGGGGTGGGGAGGCCGAGGGGGAAAGGGGGGTGTCGGTGTAGCGAATGAAGGAGGATGGGGACTTGTTGGCAACGGCGTACGTGATATTTTTGCCGTTGGCTGGAAGCGGAAGCCCGCACCTGTTGCTTTCCACGGTCCATCTGTTTCTTGTCTACTGCATCATGTCGAAATCTTGGCAGGGTAGAATTGATGCTGCTGACGAAAATCATCTCGAGACAAGATCAAAGGCTTGGGGCTGTTTTCGTGCAGATGCAAATGAGAGAGTCGCAGGTGCGAGTTGCGAGTGTGGTGAGACTAGTGCGACAGGTGTGCGTGCATAGGTGTCACAGACGGATGTAGTGCGGAGTGTGACGGGTGTGTACAGGTGTGTACAGGTGTGTGCAGGTGTGTGCAGGTGTGTGCAGGTGTGTGCAGGTGTGTGCAGGTGTGTACAGGTGTTCGCACGTCTGCCTCTTCTCTTTTTCTTTGATGGCTGACCAGGGACGACGAAGAAGAAAAAGGCGGCTTCGCCATGATCCCTGGCTGACCCTGGCGACATCTAGTCTCTCCTTTTTTCTCTCGCCTTGGTCTGCCTTCAACCACGATAAACCGCCATGCACAGCTACAGCCTGTCAGTTCTTGTGCTGGGTACATGATCGCGGTGCGACATGGCGGCCCGATCCTCCCCACACCCAGATGTCATGATGTTGGAGCCAAGTACGTTTTCCTTGGGCAGGTAATTCACGGCCGCCTAACGTCTCCTTTCCTCCTGCTGCTCTCCTGTTTTCTGGTACTCTGCTGTTTCTTTGGCACTCTCTTGTTCTTTGGCACTCTCCTGTCTCTCCTGTTCCCTTGACACATGCTTACAAGAAGACCAGGCGTCTCTACGAGGCTTTCATGGTCGGCCTTTTTTTCTTCTCAGCCATCGTCCGTCGATATGTAAGCCTGCATGAACTGGCTCCGATTGTGGACATGCAAAACGAATGTAATGTACACACATACGGTGTAGGCATATACATACATGCATGAGGACAAGATGAACTTGCTCCTCTCTTGTTCTCGTCTTCCTCTCGTCTTCCTCTCGTCTTCCTCTCGTCTTCCTCTCGTCTTCCTCTCGTCTTCCTCTCGTCTTCCTCTCGTCTTCCTCTCGTCTTCCTCTCGTCTTCCTCTCGTCTTCCTCTCGTCTTCCTCGGGAGTCTTGCTCGGGAATCTTCCTTCTTTCTTGTCTGCCATGCTCTTCAGCCTTGGCAGAGAACCTAGCCAATCCACTTTCCCAGCCTCCTCCGCTCCGGAATATGAAGAAGAAAGCGCATGTCTCTACATGTATACGTTACGTACCCAGTAGGTAGGTATGCATGCCGCGAAGCAACAGCCCGAACCTGATACTAGTCCGATATACCATTCTGGTCCAACAGGCGGGAAATACCAACACAATGCATACCATATACATACGGAGCGGCGGTATATAGTCTCATTTCCCGAGGCGCAGCGTCTGAAGCGCACATGACGGCCAAGAGAGACGGTCCACGGCGTAGTTGGGCGGGTGGCCAGATCGCCCATGCAGTGCTGCAAAATCTGCAATGGCCCATTCAATCATCTATCCCTGGAGAAGGAAGGGGGAAAAAAACGTTGCGCATGTATATCGAGACTGCATGCCCGACGAAAGCCCGCAACCACCGACACTCCTGATTCATTTGTCCTACATGGATGCAGGCATAAAATCACACTCACCATGTGTCGAAGTGACCACGAAACTAACCGCACGCAACGCAACCACTCGGCTTTACATATTTCATGCGTGTAGCTTTTTTCCCCCCTTCTGCCCTTGTCTTGTACATGCATGCATGCATGCATGCATACATTACACACACGGCCCCCTTGGCCCCTGTGGTCTCGTCCATGTGAGTACATGGCTGCATCAGCGGGTTCACAAAATGTATGTCATGTCATGTCCTTTGTCCAGGAAAAAGTACAAGAACCCATCGTCATCTCTTCCCTCCCTCTCTCTCCTCCGTCTCCGACCGGCACACCTCTCCCCAACTAGGCAACCCTGTGATGCCGGGGGGCGTCAGCGATGGATGCAAAAAAGTGGCGGCGTCGTTGCCCCCGATATCCCTGGTGCTTGCTTGCGCGCTCTGATGCAAGTATATGACATGTGCATCATGTGTTTTGTTGACGCACTGTGCCTACATGTATATATATATATATATATATATAAAAGTTCATGGCACACTCAACCACGCGTGCACACGCCCCCTTCCCCCTCACAATCAAGTCACAACATGCCGGATCTTCGATGCGATGGTGCTCACTGCGGCGCCGCCGCGGGGATGAGCGAGTGAGGAAGCAAGCCATCTCTCCATCGAGACGCCACGAAAAACAGACGACAAGGAACACGAAGCCATGCAGTCAGTCAAAAGTGTACCGCACATACATGTGCATACCAGGCATCTACTTCCGTGCACATGCCAAGTACATATGCAGGGTACCTGGGCTGGCTCCCCCCTCGTCCTGCCCGCACGTTTTTTGTCTCGCTCCCCATGCGGGATTGAGATACGATACCTCCCAGCCCAGATTGTGCCCCATCCATCTGCCCAGGCTCCATCGAGCCGACGCAACGGACGGGCAACCACCACGACCAGGAAGGACGTCGGCCAGGGAATTGGGGCACGGACATGGTTCAGGGAGAAGGAAGACGGGTGAGAACGGTAGACCCGAGGAGGAGGAGAAAGAAACAAGGGATGGAGAGACAAGGGGGGTGGGGAGAAGTGGAAGAAACCCCTTCGATTGCATTCCAAACAAAGTTCCTCTTCCTTTTCTCCGCCCCTTTCCGCCGAATTCTTCTACGAGACACCTTCCGCGCGACACCGTGGCACATGCCCATCTTTTCTGTTCCTTCTTCACCCCCCAGACGAATGGACGGCTCACTAGTCCACAGCAACAGCGTCCTTGCCGTGGCCAGAACAAAACATCCACCGCCCGTCCGTCCGTCTCTCTGCCCACAAACGATTTCCGTGTCTGGCTCCCCGCTGCCGACCCGACCAAGCACACACAACTACACACACATACATGGATACCCGCCCTGCTCACCCCTTCCCCCCCCTTCCCCTTCCCCTCCCCTCTATCCGGTCGTCATCTTGTCATCCCCCCCACGGAGGGTTTCCCTCTGGACCATTTCCAAACAACCCAGAGAGATGAGGAATAAGTCGCCGCGGCCCCGCCAGCTCCTCGTCTGACACGTCCTCGTCTCCATCCCTGCTCTTCCCCTCGCTCGGGGGTACGTCATCCAGGTCTAGATGTGCGCTCCCCACGCGATCATGTACGCTCTCCACGCCTTCGTTGATGTTCAGCTTCCCCGATAGCGGCAAAGTACGACTGCTCGTCCCGACATAAACCGAGTACTCGCCCCCCCACAGCCACCACCTCTGCGAGACAACATCCCACGTGCTCAAGTCGCGGCGCGTGAGGGCAAACTCGACCGTCGTCGCCTCGCCGGGCCGCAAGAAGACCTTTTCAAACCCGCGGAGCTGCTTCGCCGGACCGCGCGGGATCCCGACATACAGCTGTACCACCTCCGCACCGGCCATGCTCCCCGTGTTGCGCAGCTCGACGCTCGCCGTGGCTATCGTGTGGAAGAGGTCGCCCGGGCCGCCGGGGACGGTGCCGAGGAGGGGGAACTCGGAAAACTGCCAGTCCTTGAGCCCGAGCTTGAGCTTGGCGAGCGCAAACGTCGTGTAGCTGAGGCCGAAGCCGAACTCGTACCGGGGCACGATGTCCTTCTGCTCAAAGTGCTTGTAGTCGAGGTAGACGCCCTCGTGGAAGCTCGACTGCGGGAAGTTGTGGAACGGGCTCGCGGGCACGTCCGGCGCGACGAGGTGCCCGTAGTCGGCGGCCCTCTTGGCGACCGTGTAGCAGAGCTTGCCCGAGGGCGAGACCTCGCCGTAGAGGAGCTTGACGAGGGCCGTGCCGCTGTCGCGCCCGGGGAGGTGCGCAAAGAGGATGGCCGTGACGTTGGGGTGCGCGACGAAGCCGTCGACGAGCCGCGGGCCGGCATTGTGAAGCACCACAATCGTCTTGTTGCACTGGTCCGCCACCTTGAGCACGAGCGTGTCCGTGTAGTTGTCCGACAGGCCGGGGCGGTCGCCGCCCTCGGCCGCCCAGGCGTTGCCGAAGACGACGCACGCCTCGCTGCTGGCCATGACGCTCGGCTCCGCCGACCCAAAGTCGTGGTACAGAGCCGTGTCGTCCTGCGCCGCCCTCATCGACAGCGCGTCGTACGGCGCCACAAACACCGCCGGCGTGGCGGCCGCCGAGCCGCCGCCGCCCATCAGCGTGCCGTTCGGGGCGATTGCCTGGCCCTCGCCGCCGAACCCGTCCACGGCCTGCTTCTCGCCCAGAGCCTGCTCGCCGCCGGTCCACATGTAGGACCGGATGGTGTCGTCACTCGGGCCGAACATGTCGGGCGATCGGGCCGAGTACCCGAAGAGGGAGATGGCCCGGGGAGACCGCAGCGGGAGCGTCTCCTTGGTGTTCTTGACGAGCACGTGGCCCTCGATTGCGCCCTCGAGCAGCGTCGGGCGATCCTTTTCATCAAGGCCCTGGACGGGCTCGTGCGGCTCCAGGACGTCGAGGGGCATGCCGAATCCTGGGTGGCGGAATGCTTTGTCTTGTCCGAGGTGATACCACGGAGTCAGGATTCTGTATGAGGAGAGGTTAGCCAATAGAAAAAGAAGAGAAAGAAAGAAAGACAGAGAGAGAGAGAGAAAGAGAAAGAGGGAGGAAAGAGAGAAGGAAAGAAAGAAGGAAAAAAGGAAAAAGAAAGGGGAAAGAAAAAGAAAAAGAAAAAAGAAAAAAGAAAGAAAGAAGAAAGAAAGAAGAAAGAAAGAAAGAAAAAAAGAAAGAAAAAAGAAAGAAAGAAAAAAGAAAGAAAGAAAGAAAGAAAGAAAGAAAGAAAGAAAGAAGAAAAAAGACTCTCTGTCACGTTCACCCTTGACTGTATACATCTTCTGCTGCTCCCTACCTTATCGCCATGTCCGTCACCCGAGACTCGGGAACAGACTCATTCCTGACAGCCTCGACCAGAAACTCGCCCCAAAACTTCCCCGGCGTCGGCATCGCCATGTCCAATCCCGCCAGGGCCGACGCCACGCCAGAATGTTGCGCCTCCCAGTCGGACACGACGAAGCCCTGCCCTCGGCGTTAGACAGATGTGAGGGCTCAAGGGAGAAGCAAGTTGTAGAAACCGCAAAAGAAGAGCAAAAAAAGACAAGAAGAAGAAAACTCACCTGGAACATCAACTCCGTCTTCAAAAGCCCATTCAGCGTCTTGCTATTCGCACATCCATACGAGTTGTTTATGCGCTGATACGAACACATGATGTTGGATGTACCAGCGCGGATGCCATCCTGAAAGGGTCTGTCATTGATCAGCAGTCGGTCAGGAAAGTAAGGGGGAAGTGACCGCAGACAGAAATCAAGACTTTTTTTTTCCCCTTTCCAAAACAAGAATGGAAGCAAAATACATACGGAGAATGTCATGCTAGTTTAACCAAGAAGAAAAGGGGCTTAAAAAAAAAAAACCGGACAGATGGAAGAAGGAAAAAAAAAAAGAAGAAAAGGAGGACAGGGGGAAAAAAACAAGAAAACATAACATACGCCAGATAAACCTCATGCATCGTCTTGTCATCGATATTAGACGACACACTTTCAACCGCAGCCGTAGGCTTCCGAGTCGTCTCTTGTTCATTGGCAATGAAGTGCTTTTTTTTTTTGCCAGTTACCAACACGTTAGCCAAGTCAAATATATTCATCTCCCTCTCCCAGCATAAAGACGAGAAAGAGAGGGGCAGGGGGGGATATGCCCTCTCCCGGCAGAAGACAAGGAAGAGAGAGGCAGGGGGAAAAACATGCCCTCTCCCGGCAGAAGACAAGGAAGAGAGAGGCAGGGGGGAAAACATGCCCTCTCCCGGCAGAAGACAAGGAAGCAATAGATAAAAGGAAAAACATAGCCCTCTCCCAGCATAAGACAAGAAAGCGACAGACAAGAGGGAAAACATGCCCTCTCCCAGCAGAAGACAAGAAAGCGACAGACAAGAGGGAAAACATGCCCTCTCCCAGCATAAGACAAGAAAGCAATGGATAAAAGAAAAAACATGCCCTCTCCCAGAATAGACAAAAAAGACAGAAACAAGGCCGTTTTCCAAAAACAACAACATACCTTCAGACTCGTCTGCACCCCCTGACTCTGCACCCCCATGACCGTCTGCGCGGCCAACGCCCCAGCCAAGTAGGGGTCGACAGAGAACCCCTCCCAGTTTCTCCCCCCCGCGACAATCCGGCCGAGCGGCCCGACGACCGGCCCAAGGAGGACATTGACGCCCTTTCTCCTGAATTCGCCGCCTAGGGCCCGGCCGCGTCTCTGGGCAAGTTCCTTGTTCCAGCTGGAAAAAAGGCCGGGCCATGATGAGCGACTGATGCGAAGAACAAAAACAAAATAACAAGAAGACCGAGGAAAGACCAAAAAAAAAAAAAAGGGGGGGGGGGGGGGAAGGAATAAACGCACCTAGCACCAACATGAATCCCCGCCGGATACGCATTCACAAAATCCGTCCCCCGAAGCCCATTCCCCGCATCACTCAGACAAATGCCCGGAAAGTCCAGCCGCGGAATGGGCGCAATCATGCCCGAGCACCCCGTCGTCGCCTCGGCGCCCCCCGTCAGGCTCACTTTTTCCTCGAGCGTCATCCTGGCCACCAGGGCCTTGGCCTTGGCGTAGCTGGCGGCCCATTCGGGGCTTGGGGACAAGTCGGCTGTGTGTTTGGGAACAAGAAAACCGGTTTCGCTTCGTCAGCGGGAGATTGCAACCAGATGATG
>AFQZ01000368.1:0-43861 GCA_000222935.2 Aciculosporium take MAFF-241224
TCTGCTAGATCTACNGTTTTCCCTACTCCCTCTCTAATTCCTGTCTAGCTATAAGGCTGCCAGGAGGGGGGGGGGGCGAGTCAGGAAACGCCTTATAGCGATTACGTCAGCGGCCTCTTCCTTAGCGTCATAGCTGCGATGCTATTAAATTACAGGCCTGCCATATCTTCTTGCCCATGCCACTATCCTTAAGTCTTTAGTGGAATCGTTGTTTAATGTAATTAAGGTACAGATCCACCGGCAGTACTGCTGCTTCCGTCTCTAAGAATACTACTAGTGTTGCCTTATACGCCCCTATAACCCTCCTTAAGTATTTATTCTGTTCCCTTATAAATGCCTTTGCTACCCCCTGTGCTACCCCTTCTGGCTTGCTGCGGGTGTAGTATATCCTAGCTCTATAGGCTATTATGCTTTGTATTACCTGCATATAAAGGGATCTCGTACACTCTAGTCGGCATCCCTATGTAGACGCAGCCAGCGCTATAAGCGCTAATTTCTGCCGTAATAATTTGGTATTTACCTTCTCTATATAGGTTAACTAATAAAGCTTTCAGTGAATCCAAACCCCTAGGAATCGCGCTGATTATGTCGGTTGTATTATTGCTCTTCTAAGTCAGATCGTCGTTATAATCGCCTGCCTCTTCCTTATAAAGTGCATTAGCTCGCTCTTTTCTGGGTTGAACCTTAGCCTATACTCCTTTAACCACTCCTTATATATTCTCCAGGCTCTTTCTAGTTATACTTTTGTCTCCTCTATTGTTTTTCTATATACTATAATGTTTGTATTATCTAAGAACCCCAACATTAATGTTGATTCTGCCGCTGCTAGTCTTTAATATAGTGGCGTGATATAGAGCAGGAAGAGGATAGGAGACGCTGGCAACCCTTGTAGAACCCCTGCAGTGACTTGGATTTCCTTAGTAATACGTCCGTTAAACGCTAATTATGCTCTCCTTTCTAACGTAAAGCCCTGTGCCTATCTAGCCATCCACCCTAGCAGTCCTAACTCCTTTATAGTGCAGATTAATTGTTTATAGCTAACAGTATTAAATGCCCTAGTAATATCCAGCTGTAGTAATGATGCTATCCCCCGGTAATGCCACGCTGTTCTCACAACCTCTTTTAGCGTGCTTAGTGCTATCTCCATTAATCTGCTAGCCCTGTTGCCTATTTATATGTCCAGCAGTATATAGCCTTCCTCTGCTGTAATAGTAATCCTCCTTATAATAGCTCCCTTAATTACTTTGCCTATCATATTTAATAGCAATATCGGCCTCCACCCCCCCGGTCTGCCTAACTCCTTAGGGGACTTCTTAGGTTTACATAGAACTACTACCTTTGCTCATCAGAAGGAGGCCGGATGATATCCTAAGCTATAATAAGCATTTGCAAGGCGTGTTAAACACAATATTAAGGCCGCTTTATATAGCTTAAGGAAACCCGTTGGCAGCTTGTCCGGTCCTAGGGCTTTTTAACTTACTATATTCTTTATAACCTCTTTAATTTCCTCCTCTATAAACACAGGAACTGCCTAATTATTGTTATAGTATCTTATCCCCTCCTCTGCCTCCGGACCTAGAGCCCTAGCTGTGGATAGAGAGAAGAACCTCTCTGTAAATGCCCTTGCCTTACCCTTATATATAACCTCTACTATCTCCTCCCTGCTATTGTCTCCTAGCTAGGTTAGTAGTGGGACCTGTTGCCTTTTAGGAGGAAGTCCACTCTATAGCCAGGCCTAATGCTCCAGGGTCCAAAGACTCCCTTTAGACCTGGATAACTTGCTAACTGCCTGTTGCTAGCTACTTCTCTTCTCCTCTAAGATAATATAATCCTGTTTTTTTATAGCTTCCGTTAAGGCCTGCCATGCTTCCTGCGTCTGTTGTTACTGCCACTGCCTATTAGCACATCTTGCCTCTACTATTACATCCCTTACCCTTTTATTCTACTAAGGCTGTAGTTTGCTATGCCCTTAAGGTTGCTTGGGTGCTGCTGTATTAGCTATCTCTGTGAGCTGTTAGGTAAGCTACTGCGCATAGTTATTAATTTCTTACCGGTTGTATAGCAGAAGCTCTAACCCCTTCTTTCTAAGCCTGTTTAAAGCCTTTGCTATAATAAGGTTCTTGTCTGCTGTCCTCTAACCCCAGACTAACCCTAGGCTATTGCTTAATTCCTTATTTATCCCGATGCTAATAAGCTAGGGCACATGGTTAGATCTGGCAATTTCCACTAGCCTGATGAATTTAACACTAACGTCGTGGGTGGTCCATGCATGGTTAATAGTGCTGTCCCTACTGCTATATTCTCTCCTTATTACTTCCCTAAACGGCGTAGCTAGGCCGAGTTGCCACCTCGTTATGAATTCTAATATCTTATCATGCCCTGGAGATGTTTGGCCGAATCTGTCCCACAAGGGGTGATATTAGTTAAAGTCCCCTACAAACACACTCCGGCCCTTTGCCTAGGTATTAGCAAAGTGTTATAAAGGCGTCTGCCACTCCCTTTTATAAGCCGGGGAATAGATATTATATATCTCTACTCTACATAGCTTAATACTACACTAATCCTCCCCCCTCCCTATAGTCCAAAGTTCTGTCTTAACCTTCTGGTGTATATAAATTGCTATTCTTCTGCTGTATATTGCTAATATATAGTGTCCCTGAGATAGGTTTGGCAGTATACTGTTGTAGCCTCCTGGTTCCTAAATAGCTATTACCTTAGGGCTAACGTTATGCCCTAATGCCAGATGTACTAGATTGCTTTTCTTCTATGTATTCTAGTATATAACCTTAATTATGTACTCTATTGTGTGCTTCGGAGCACCCTGGTTGGGCTAGCTCTGGTATTGTTTGGCCCTCTAGTTGGCTGTAAAAAGGCTAGTATTATGCCTTCCTCTGCCGGTCTCTGTCGTCCTAATCTTAGCTTGTAGGTTTGTCTTATAAAAGGGCCCCTTAGTTATATGCTCCTTCCTCTTAGCTGCCTCTCTGTTAGTCCCCTGGTTTCTTCTCCCTAATAACCCTTACCTGTAGTAGCTATTGCAACCTCTGACTAATGGTTGCGGAAGAACAGCGGCCTTATAGCATAAGCCTCCCTGGCCTGCTGCCATCTCTTATTGCTCACTAAGCACAGTTAAGACCATGCTAGATATACCCCTGCACAATTTAGGCATCTTTCCTATACCTTACCTGTTAATGTCGGGCAAGTCCTCTCTCCCTTAGGGTGTTTTCCGGCAGTATACCTGCCGCATCTTGCTTCCTCCTTGCAGTATCTAGCAATATGTCTAATCTTATAGTAGTTATAATATTGCTTTAGGTGGATTATCTTGTTATATAGCTTAGCGTTAAAAATCTCTGCTTAGTATACTATTCCCCCATAGTATAGTTGGTTTGCTGCCTTAGTGCCCTTAACACTAACCACTAATAGTGCCCTTGTCGCTGTTCCTCTTAGCTTCTATACCGTTATCTTTGCCATATTTAATCTATTCTCCTTTTTAATGTTCTTCCTTATATCCTTGATTGTAATGTGGTTTATTAATTATGTTAGGAATCCCTTGATAATTACACTGAACATCTTCCTGTTTACTTCTGCCTTAGGTCTAAAGGCAACTCCCACCCAGGCCGTGTTTTCCTTCTATTTCCTCCCTGCTTCTATAAACATAATAACTATGTCTCCACTCTATAATTAGCATACTACTACTACCTCCTCCACGCTAATAGCGCTGTTTACTGCCTTTATAATCTCTCCTAGTAATCTGTTCCTAACTGCCTTGCTAATAGTGCTTTCCTTTACCAGTGCTTCCTAGTAATAGCAGGCTGGTATTGCTATACCCTTTATTTAGGCCAAAGGTATCGTCGTATTCTGCCCTATAACTCCGCGAGCCGCAATATTTGCCTAAGTTCCCCTAACCGCTAATCCAGTCCTATAAACAGCCTCTATTGCCTCCTTAACCGCCTTCTTAACCATGGTTTCTACTCTGCTATTAACCGCTTTTATAATTAAGGCCTGTAGGCCTCCTGTGTCCGTTCTTGCTTAGGCTATTTCCCCTCCTGTATCTATAGCAATTTATATAAAAGTTCTAATAAAAGCCTATACTTTTATTATTTCTGCCTTTAGAATAACTTTTATTATTAATTCCTTTAGTGATTTTATTTTATTCTTTAGTTTTTCCTGCGCTACTATTACTCTAGGATTCTCTCCTTAACATTACATTTCTTCCTAGGTAGTGCCTTGTCCTTTATTAGTTGTGGATCCACGCGAAAATTCGTTAATTATTACACCCCTTGCACCGCTTACTCCCCTTACGCAATGCGCTATCGCTAAGAGGGGTAATTAATAATAAGGAATCCGATTCTATGCTTCTTTTTTGTTTTAGGCGTAATACCGCGTCGTATCCGCGGTGTTCCGTATTTTTACTTTTTTCTTTTCCTTATACTACTATATAAGGGTCTTCTATTCGTTTAATATCTTAGCTAATTCCGCGTTCTTAGTTATAGATTCCGTTGTTGTTTTCTGCCTTTTCATAGCACTGCTAATATTATGCCTATTTTTAAAAGGCGTCTTTCACTTTGCCTTTTTTAGTAATAACTTAAACAAGCTTATATTTAATATAGTCGCTTTTATACTTTTATAGCTAACCTTATTTTTTTACTAGCTAGCGAATTTAGTTTAACCAGGCTGGTTAGCTTCTTGCTTACTACAGGTAAGGTTATCTTTCTAGCTGTAGATTCTGGTAAAGGCGTTTAAGGAGTAGGCCTAGTAGTTTTAATATTCCTGGCCTTATTCTCTAGTACTACTACTCTAGCTAAGGTCCTTATAATATACCTATTAATAATCTTAAGACTAGCTTTTACTGCACTAAAAGACTCCTTATAGGCCTTAATATCCCCTTTAAGCATGTTGGTTCTATCTTTAAGTTTACTAAATTATATATTAGTAGCTTAGTCTACTAGCCTTAACTCTATTTCTTTTAAAATAGTCTTTCTAGCCGCTGCTTTGCTTATTAGCCTATATTGTTTAGCTAAACCTCAGATTAGATTCCTTTAGTTTGCTAGTTCTTTTCTTAGTGTATTAGTGTCCTGTTAGGTAGTTATAGTTCTATGCTCTTTACTAGCATTAATAATCACCTATTAAAAACCTATGCTTAAGAGATCAACTTGTCCTATAGTAGCAAGTGCCCTAGCTATAGAGCCATTAATTCCTCCTAACTTATTATAGTATCTAGCTATAAGTACTTCCTTTTTTAATAATAATCCTAGTTACTACTCTCTAAATCTGGCTTAGTTATCTGTCTATCCGCTATTAAGGAATTGTGCTACTGCCTGCTTAATATAGAGTTTAACATTCTAAATAACTAGGGTATTAGCCAGGTATTTGGTTTTCTTCTGCCTGTTATTATTAGCCGCTAGAATTAATTCCTTAATAAGGAAAATCTATTACACTACTCTAATCTATAGTGTATATATAGAGTCTATCTTATTAACAGAAAATCTATTTCTATTAATTTACACCCCCTAGGCTGTAAAATCTTTAAAGTAGGTATAAATAGTATCTATTATGCTCTATATGCCATCTCCAGCCTAATGTCGCTATATTCTAAAAGGCTCTAGTCCTGTGTTATTTCCTATGGATAACTCTGTTTCCTAGTACTAATAGTATTTATTTATATAACTAAAACAGTAAATTAGCTTACTAAAGTCTAGTTCCTTTAGTCTGTCCTATGTTTTCTATATAGTTATAAGAGGATCTTAACTTAGACTACTAGCAGGGATCCCTTTAGTTATAAGGGTATTAGTAATTATCTTGCCCTTTCTTATATTCTAAAGGCACTTTACTACTGCCTGGCCTTTAGGGCTAAGCATCTCTCTAGATATATTAATATTAGGGATATTATTCTTATAGTCCATATTTGCTCTAGAGTCCTTGTCCTTATCCTTAGCTATAGTGTTTATATAGTATTAATAGGTAGTTATTAGGTTAGCATATGCTTTTTCCCTCTACTTATCTTCTTACTAAGCCTTAGCTATTTGGTTATAAAGGGCAGAAATAGTGTCCCTAGCTACTCTTGCCTGGTTCCCTCTAGGAGACAGCTTTACTAACTTAGTTATTATTCTTTACTTCTCCCTATAAAATAGTAAAAACTTAACTAAAACATTAGGATTAAAATCCTTTATATAGAACTTATTCTTTATGTTTCTTATAATATATATCAGAATTATTTAAGAAAGGGTAATAAAAGTTAAAAATAAAATAAAATAAAAGAAAGACTTAAAGTGCATAATAATTAAAAGTAAAAATAAAAGGTTAAAAAATAAAGAAAAACAGGGAATTCTAGCGTGTTAGAAAGTGCAAATAAGGGGTTAAGTAAAAAGTAAAGTAAAATTATAAGTAGTATTATAGGAAAATAGGGTCATATGTTTCCACCTATAGTGATTACATAGGGTCCTGCAGGATGTTAGATCCTGCTGACCTTAAGGCATTATAAGTACTCCTGCCTTATAAGCCCCTTCTTCCTAAACTCCTTATCCTAGTTAATTAAATGCTCCTTCTAATATTTATTTATTAACTCTAATACGTTTACCTTTATCTTACTTTTATTAATTTACTAGTTATCTTTAGTAGTATATTCTTTTTATCTTATAAGATAAGCTACCTTAGGGCTTTGTCCCTTAGTATAGTAGATTTTCACCTTATATAAGATAATCCGCTTAATTTCCTAGTAATTAGCTTTGCCGCTCCCTTTTAGATTAATTAGTAGAGAGGGTGTTTTCTCCCTACTAAAGGGATCTCTGCCTTAGTGTGGTTTCTATATATATATAATTAATACCACTAAATATACCCTTAAGTTTAACGGAAATTTAAGTTAGTATAACAAAGGGTTTACCTTTTTAAAAACCTTATATAGTCCTGCTCTCTGTAGTAACTATTTCTTCTTTAGCTTTCCTAAAAGCTGGTATCCTTTGTATAGTCGTAAGTATACCATGTCTTTAATATTAATATTTACTAGGTTATATTAGAAGTCGTATCTGATTTTGGATAGGGCAGTAGCAGTAGTTATTATAAGTTAAGCCTCTCTCTAATAAAGCTTATAAAGTGCTTCTAAGTCCTCTTCCTCCAGCTATATATTAGAAATTGCTTGCTCTGGAAGAAGGTTAATAAGGTCTAGCGGTTTAAGCCCATATAATAACTTATTAGGCAACTAGTTAATAGCTATGGCCACTATATTATTAAGATAGTGCTGTAACACTAGAAGGATTAATACCCATAGTACCGTTAAATTTGTCGTAGTATAATAGCAAATAGCTATAATTACTGTCTGATTCTTCCGTTTAGCTGCTCTATTTATCTATAGGTAGTAGGCAGTTGCTATTAGGAATTTAACTCCTAGCTTAGTAAATATAGCCTACTAAACCTTAAAAATGAATTTAAAGTCCTTATTACTAACTATTTACTATAGTAATTCTTAGTCTGTAATATATAAAGCTTAAAAAAGCAGTTCTGCCTATATAGATACTAAATACATTATGTTTCTAGGGATTAAAAGGGTTCTCTTACTAAATAAACAGTTTACTAGGTAAAGGGAATTATACTTTAAGTATCCTTCCATAGCCTATATAGTGTTTACTAAGTCTACCTCTGGTATATTAGTAATAAAGTCTAGAGAAATCGTGTAAAAAGGCATTAGTTTTAACTGTAAAGGTCTTATTTCTCTAATTACTCTATCCCTTAAGACAGAGTTCTCCTAATAAGTTATATAATATGCTATATACTCCTAGATTTACTTAGATATCTTTAGAAAACAAATGCTATATAGACCTTTTATTATTCTGCTAATTCTAAAGTAGTAATGGTTGTTATGCGCGGTTCTTAGCATGATTTTAACATAGCTGCTTAGAATGCACAGTCGTTTAAGCCCTTTTTTATTCTTATAATAAAGTAAGCCCTTATCTATAAGGTCCTAGCTATAGAGTGGAATTTATAGTTAGTTCTGTCCTTACTTTAGCTGCTTCTGCCGGAAATCCTTAATGCTCTTAATTATCTAATAATATCGTAGGTTAAATTTATACCCTACTAATATCTCCTTCTTTAATAAGTTATCTATTATAGCCACTACCTAATAATTCTAATAGAAGTATATACAGGCGTCTAATTTGTTATATATACTGCGGTTTACTGCCTCTTAATAGCTAATATTTACTAAAAGTCATAATAAGGCATTAGGTATAATGTTAAGAATTCCTAGTATATAGGTCACTTGTAATTTAAACTATAACAGATAATTCGCTACCTTAGCTAATTTTAGGTTAGCCTTGTTAAGGTCTATTATAGCTAAAGAGGTATATTTAATAATACCTTTAGCAGGTATATGGTTAGTTAGGATATTAACTGGATAACAGTTAGATTAAGCCATTTTTCGCAGTTTCTGCATTACCTAAGCAATTACAGCTACCTCTGTCTTAGTTAATCTATACTGCTTCTTAGCTATAGATATTAAATAAGAGAGAAAAAGGATTAGGCAAAGTTTTACAGCTATAATATCCTTATTAGGTATGCTTTTTCTATCCTACTCCTTATATAATTAGAAAGCATATAGACTAAAACCTTCCTTATAAGCGTTAATCTTAAAGAATAACAGTTACTCTAGATTATAGTGCTATAGCAGTATTTTCTTATAAAGCATAGTCTTTAGTGCTTTAAAGGCTGCTTCCTTATCTTTTATAGGGACAAAGGATTTTTCTTATGCCTTTCTCTTATATACCTGCTTTAAGGCTCCTACTAGTAACTCGTTATGTTTATAAAGTTCACGCATAAGTGCTGTCTTTTAAGTCTATAGTAGTTGGATCTGTAAGTTAATCTAAGGGATTTCTGCTCTTAGAAATCCTGCTATACTAATAAAGGTTTCTAAGGTTAATAGGTTATAAGAAATTTCTATTTGCTAGAATGACTTAATCCTGTCGTTTGTGTTAATAATTCCGTTAGTATTAACTATAAAGCTAAGAAGTTAGATTAAGTAATATCTAATAAAAGACTTAGTTACTATAATATATACCTTGTTTTCCTTTAGGACTTTTAAGACTATCTTAAGGTATTTAAGATAATCCTTAAGGGTGTTAGAAAAGACGATAATATTATTAATATAAATACGAATAAAACTTTAGTATAGTTGGAAAATGCAATTTATAAATTATTATGTAAAAGCTGGCAAGTTCTTATACCTTATTAACACAACTTACAACGCTTCTAGCCCTCTTTCTAAGATTATTACTATATAATTCTAGTGTTCCTTTTGTACTAGAAGCTAGTGGAAAAAGCCTGTTATATTAAAAATTGATTTCTACTCTTTACTGTAGATATTCTGCATAATATTGCCTTAGTCTGGCAACAGATATATATTTAGCATGGTAATATTATTAAGAGGTCTGGCATTTATAATAACTTAACCTTTCTTAGTCTTGTCTGTATTTCTCTAAATAATAAAACTAGGGCAGGCTATAGGTGCTAGCTTTATTAACTAAAACATCCTGCCTGCTAGGTATATGGCATTATAAACTTTAGTAAATTTCTCCTAGTCTTTACGCTTAAGAGGGTACTTCCTTACTAGCTTAACCTGGTTCTGCTAGCTGTTAATAAAGTTAACTCTTATCTTGTCTTCCTCTAGCATTAGTATTACTCCTTTATTATAGTAAATGTCATACTTATTAGTTAGATCCCGTAACTTAGTAGCTGCTTCTAGATTAATGTTAGTAATTTACACTCTAAACTTGTTTTTAATAAAAGGTATATTCTCTAGGTAAGATACTCTATATAATAGAATACCTCTGTTAATGACTTTAGGATCCAGGTTGTTATTAAAATTTTCCGGACTCTCTTTTATCTTTTCTATCTTAATGTCTTTACTAAAAAATACTGCATACTAGTGGATATCTGGAATAGTAAAATTTAAATTAAGGCTTGTAGCTGCCTTAAGTTAACCTACTTTGCTATTCTATTTAATCTATATAGCCCTGTTAAAGTCATTTACTACTAGCATTCTTTTCTTATTTCCTTAGTTAAGAATGTTACTTAGGAAGACAAAATTAGACAATATAATATAGTAAACACTAGTTTCCTCTCTGCTAGGAAGATCCTTCTAAGTTACTAGTACCTAATACGTTAAATTTAGTAGAATCATAACATTATATGCTGCTATCACCTATTAAGCTAGTATATAGTAAGCGTCTTAAAACATCCGTCCTAGTACTATTATATTATATACTAACCTAAAAACTAACCTTAAATTAATAAAATTGATTTTTACTCTAAAGCTATAAAGGAAACTTATGCTAATTAACAATTTTAGTCCTAGATTTAGCATAACATTTGCGGTTACTATAAAGTGACCTTAGATGTTTTTTCCTCTTATAATTCCTAGAATATAGAAGTTAAAAGTAGCCCTTTCTGTAATAACAAAGGCTAAAGCTACTCCTGTTACTAGTTTTAGGTCTTGCTTTTCCTACTTTATATTTATTCTATGTTACTAGAGCCACTGTTTATTAGCTAAAATTGACAATATTCTAATGTCTATATAGATTATATAGTCAGGTCCCTTATTATAAAATTAAATCAGCATTTTAAGGAAGGTATTTATCTACTTCCTTTCCTTAATGTTAATCTCCTATAGTCTAAATACCGCCTTAATTACCTAGTCTTCTTATGAACCTCCTGTTAAAATTAGCTTATTTAAACTCTAAGTTATAGTGTCTTATATAACATTAACTCTAGTTATAAAAGCTTTAATAATTTCCTTTTCTTCCTTAGGCTCTTCCTACCTTCTTCTGTTAGAAGCCTTTATTTTACTAGTTTTTACAGTTAAAGAGGTAGGATTCTCCTAGTTTAAGTCTTCCTCCTTTGCTACATAGAAAGCGCTAATAAAATTAGATTTAACCTCCCTTTTATTAGAGTTATAGTTAAACGTTAGGTATGCTTCACTACCTTCTATAGTAAAGTATATGTTTATAAAGTTAGACTTATTATATCTATTATTCTTTAATAGACTTCCTTCTCTAGCTAAATAGTATCCAGAGTCTATTAGATACTACTCCTGCTCTCTAGCATTAAAATTATTATTTAGAACTATAACTTTATAAGGTTCCTGGTTTAAACACTCCTATTACCTAAATTATCTTAAGCAGAATTAATCCCCTTAGTAAGGGTTTTATTACTCTTTAGATTAATTCCCTCCTTAATCTTCTTTCTCTAAGGATCTCTCTTTTCCTTTATTATCTCCTTAAAATTAGTCTTCTTAGCTATAGGCCCTGCCTTCCTTAGTTTAAGGGTTTGCTTTCTTCTTTATAAGGTCCTCTTTTCTAACTTCTAGTTAGTATAGTCTGTTATTATTATACCACTAGGACCTTTAAGGTTAATCCTGGTCCTATTATAGTTTATTCTAACAAACCTATTCCTAGTATAGGACTAGTAGCCTTCTTTAGTCTCCTTAGTTATAATCCCTTAAGCCGCTTAATCTCTCTTTAATACATATATAGTAGGGATATTATTATTAAAAGTTAACCTATTAGAAACAGTCTCCTCTCCTTTAGTTATAGTTCTTATAATAGTAATTTTAGTAGGCCTTTACTTTTTTACCCTTAGATTTATTTAAGTCTAAGGATTTATTATTATAAAAATAGGCTTTTACTGTTCCTTTAGTCTTTTCTTAGTAATAGGACTTTTATTGCTCCTTAATTTCTTAACACAAATTGCAGCGTTTTCTATCTACTATATTAAGGTATTTATTACGCTTTGTGCCCTTAGTTAGATCTAGGCATAGCTTCTTCAGCTTAGGACATAATTTTATCCTAAAGCACACCAAAAGCTATAGATTTATTGTCTCTTTATTTGCTTTAATATACTAAAAGATTTAGGCTATAAAGTCCTAAATAGAAATGCTATTTATAATATCTTCTTAGGTATACTTAGCCTGCTTAAGCTTTATTACTATATCTTCTGTCCTTATATAGAATTCTTCTTATACTGCCTTAATAATACTATTAATACTAGTAAAAATCCGTTCCTTTTTAGATTTATTTAGGTATTATTAGTACTAGGTTATTGCTTCTTTATAGAATAGTTACTAGATATTATAAAGTAATACCTCCTTTTAGTTTAGTAGTGCTCTAGATAGGTGCTCTTTTACTACTTAAATCTAAAGCTTAGGGTCCGAAAAAACAGTAGTTTTTCCTTTATATAAGATAAATTTATTACCTATGTCTACTACATCTAGTTTTAGGTCTAGAAGTCTAATATCCTAGATCTTTTAGGTTAAACTTACTAACCCTTTCTCTTTAGGAGCCCTTTTAGGCTTAGAATCCCGTTCTAAATTATATTCTAGTTAGAAGGTATCCTGTTCTTAGTATCCTAGTGTTTAGCTTAGCTAGTTATTATAAGGCTCTTTAGTATAGCAGTAACTATCTTTATAATTACCTGCTCTGTTACTATAACCATTTGCTTTATAGCTATATCTACTTCCTTATTATAGGAAAGTTAAAGGTAGATTTATATGTTATTCTATATTACTATTTTTAAAAGGTCCTTCTACATACCTGTTACCTTATTATATAGGTAGATATAGTAGTATTTAGAAGTATTAGTATTATTAAGCGCTAGTATAGTATATCTCCCTCTGTTTATAACCTCTATACTCCTTAAAGTCTTATCTTTACTACTAGTATTCTGTTATTAGTAGGGCATAATTTTACACATTCCCTAACAGATAACCTTATTAAGGTGCTGATATTATTACTTAAGGATTTAGAGGAGTGCCTCCTTATTTAATATTTAGTGGACTAAAGGTTTATACGTCCTTAAGGGGAAAACCTTATTAGGGTGCTAATATTATTACCTAAGGATTTAATAAAGTGCCTCCTCATTTAGTAGTTAGTTTATGCTATAGAAATCCTGCTTATTATAAAGACTTATATTTCTTTACTAGGGGAAACTGTTAAGCTTAGTTTAAAACTATACAAGGTAGGTTAAAAGAGGTCCTAGTGTTATTAGGATGACTTATATATCTAAACTCCTGTTGTAATTTAGGTAAATCCTAATTGTATAGTAAGAGGTCTATTACTTCTAGTTAGTAAGATTTATTAGTACTAGTATAACCTTATATAAACCCTATTACTTCTTTTAAGTTGCTTGTTTTAATTAGGTAATTTTAAAACTTTATTAGCTTAGGTATTATAACTATTATTCTACCCCTTTATTAACCGGAATTCTAACTAATTTGCTCTGGTAGGGTAGGTCCGGTCTGCTAAGGGTTTAGTTGCTAAGTTATGTTAGCTCCTATTATTATTAGTTCAAATAGTTCCTGTGTAATTAGTGCTGTGTTTAACTGTTAGTCCTAGCAACCTGCCTACATCCGGTCTATAAAGGCTGTTATAATTCGGTTCGACTCCCTTATTTATAAAGTAAGGCCAACTAGAGTGTTTAAGATATTATCTTAGGTTTCTATTATTTATTATTAAAAGTCGGTTTTTATAGGGTAAGCGAGGTTTTCTTTAATTCATATTTATAACTTCTACATTTCCCTTATTACTTTACACACTTCCTCCTATATTTTAGCTGCTTTCTTAATACTTTATAGGATTTTATAAGCTAAGGTATTACTAATAGTATTCTTGGTTTCAGGTTCTGGCTCATACCCTGCTGTAATATTAAACAGTTCCTTGGTATCTATTAAATCCTAGTATACTTATCTCCCCTTACTAGTTCTAAGGGGTTATAGGTCCCTAAGAGATTACAACTTTCTAGCTAACCACTCTTCCTCTCTTTTAGGCATAACAGGATTCTTTATTATTAGCGGACCTTTTACCCCTTATATAGTCTTATTTATTATCTCATTTGGGTTAGTTAAATCTTAAGGTATTACAAACCCTTCTGTATATATTAATATAATAAGGTTCCCTGTTTCTCTATAGTCTTTATTATTTTAAAAGTCTATATAGGTAGAAGACTTATAGTAGACTAACTTATTACTTCCTACGGATTCTTTGCTAGATACTGGATTATGCTTTAGTAGTAATATAAGTTATATAATAATAGCTAGTTGTTTCTGTTATTTCCTGCTAGATAAAGCTATTTCTTATATCCTATTACCTCCTAAGGTCTCCTTAGGGTTATCGTCTAAATTAGGACTAAAAACCATAGTTAGAATAATATCCCTAACGCTTAATGGTTCTGTGAGTTAAAAAGCCTCTAGTTCTTTAATAGGTGTAATAATAAGCAAGGTTTCTAGCTTTTTAAGGGGTATTATAGCTATTAAAGTCTCTGGTTCTAAGAGAGGTATAGTCCTAGGTAGGGTAGTTCTAATCCTTAATAATATTACCTTAGGTTTAGTTGCTAATAGTTTAAAAAGCCCTTCCTTCTTAGCCTTTTTTAGCGTTTTTCGTGCTAGATCAGTTCTTCCCTAAAGTATAAATAATATATAGAAACTAGGTTAACTAGTTATAGCAGTTCTATGGTTTAGTAAAGCTTTCCTTCCTAG
Organism: Aciculosporium take MAFF-241224; assembly: GCA_000222935.2. Classification (NCBI taxonomy): domain Eukaryota; kingdom Fungi; phylum Ascomycota; class Sordariomycetes; order Hypocreales; family Clavicipitaceae; genus Aciculosporium; species Aciculosporium take. The sequence goes on from AFQZ01000368.1 coordinate 14,513, forward strand.
AATTTATAACTTTCTAGGTAGAAAAGGTCCTTAATCTTATTATTAGTAGTTACTAGTATTCCTTTAGGACTAAAAGGGTTAGGATTTTGCTTAAGGTATTTATAAAGCTTATAAACACAGTAAAGCTCTCCCTTAGTAATAGTTTTAATACATAATTAGTAGTTATCTAATTCCTGGCACTAACTTATTAATTTAAACATAAGTTCTATTAAATCCTTCTTACCTCTTAGCTTATAGCCTTACTATAGGTAGTAAATCTAACGTTTTAGTATACTACCTTGCTTATTAATAACAGCAACCCTAACTCTTTAGCTATTATAGCCTTACTAGTTAGGACCTAGTAATCCAGTAATTTAACTTAATATATCTTACTAACTAAAAGCAGTAAGTCCTTAATTTTTAGTTAAAACCTTATATAAAGGACGTAAGCAATTACTACTAGTTATTACATAGTGGTATCATTATATAGTCGGTTAGAAGCAACTATAAAGCTGTTATTAACGTTATTATAAAGGGGTTATTAAACGCACCTATATATACTACTAGTAAGTTATATTATTAAGTGCATTCTGTGTAAGTTATTGTTATTCCTTGTCTTACTAGCTGCATGACGAATCCGTCCTATATAGGTGGGGATCCGACATCGCGGATTATTCTGTAACAATATTCCTAAATTTAGTATTATAGAAATTATTATTATTTTCTATTGCTTATTATACTTAATAAAGAAGGATTATATCTTGCTTAAGAGGGTTATAAAGGCTATTAAATATCTTTATAAGTTGGTTAAAAAGGTTTTTTAAGTATTCTAACTTATTCCTTATTAAATGTTTTATAATAATATAGCGAAGGCATAAATCAGTAAATTATGTTTTATAAAAGCTCTTATTCTTAGGTGTTTTAAAGTAATTCCTAATATTCTAAGTTATCTCCTTAAATAGAATTGTTTTTACTCTAAAGTATTTAAAGAAATATATATATACTTTACCTTAAAGTATAATAGAAAAAGCTTTTAGGTAAAGTAAGAAGGAAACTCCTACTTAAGAATATTTCTCTTTAAAATATAGTAACTTCTTATTAATAAAGTTATATACTTCTTTAGAATATTATTCTTCTTTTTAATAAAGTCTCTTAAGAGTATTAAGGGCTTTTTAATTACTATTAGAAATTATTTTAGTTAGGTTTTGCATTTTATGTTAAGGGTCTTTAGTTAAATAAAAATCTTTATTATTATTAAAATCCTTATTATTAAAACGTTTAAGTTATTAAGTCTCTTTTCCTTTCTTAGTTGCTTTTTTTAGTAAAGGTTTATAATCTATATTAGGGTTAATATTTAAGATATTAATAAGATCTTTAGAGATATTCGATCTTAATCCTCTAGCTGTCTTAACACTATTATTATTAATGTAGTTATATAGGGTATACTTAAGGTTAGTATTGCTTTTATTAAAAGCATTCTTAGTCTAATTTTTATAGTCCTACTAAAAGTTAATAAAAAGGTTATGTCCTTTTCCTTAGTTAAGAATATAATAGTTAATTATATAGGTAATACGGTTATTAATTTATTGTTTAGTGGCTGTATTAATATTAATGTTTTTAACTAACTTAGTTTAATTTTAGGATAAAATTAGGTAGTATTTATAAAGCTTTTAAGGAAGAGTACTTTTTAGAAGTTCTTTTTTATAAATATTCTTTTAAAGCTATTCCTTAAAATTATTTCCTGTTTTTCCTTAGCTTAAAGATATTTTAGTGTTTTAGGTTAAGCTTTGTATTTAGTACTAATTAAAGCAGTTAGCATTGGTTCTCTATAAATAATAGTAAAGATCTGGTTTTAATTGTAAATAAGTAATAGTTAACAATAAGTAAGAAGATCTATAAGAGTTAAGTCTTTTTATTATTATAAATAAGTAGCAAAAGTTAATAATTAAAGAAATAATCCTTTGGTTAGCATAACATTAGAATTTCTTATAGTTACGTAAGTAAAAGCATTTAAACGAGTCTCTTCTGGGTATAACCTAGCAAATCTGTGGTTATTAGTAACTACTAATTAGTGTATAGGTAATACTTAGGTTACAAGTATGCTGCAGCATAAATATAAGGGGGGTAAAGTTAATAATTAATTCATTTATATTCTAAGAGAGAAAGAAGTAGGCTATGATGCAGAGGTATGGTGTTATAGCTACACTATAGCCCTAGGTCATATGACCTGTAATCTAGCCAATTAGGGTGCATGCATTTTATGTGCAACTTATAATTCCTAGTCAATGCGGCGTATCCCTTCCATCCCCCATACGAGCGATTCCAATAATTATATTTATAAATATATTATATACTACCTTAAAGACACTTATTCATATATTATTACTATACCTTTACTATATATAACTATAAGCCTTACTATATTCTCTTAAAATATAATCTTAAACCCTTAGTCTGTATTTATACTTCCCTTAAACTTTATTATTACTTTGCCTTAATAATAATATACTAATATAAGTAAACTTATTAGTATACTTAAGGAATTATGTAGGGCTATTACTAAGAACTTAGTTCTTATTTATTTTATATTCTTATAGTAATTATATTAAGATAATCTGTCTTACTTAGGGCCCCTGCCCTCTTACTACTAAAAAGCTACTTATAACCCTATAGTTATTATTATTACCCTTACTAGGATAACTCTTAATATTTAGCAGGACATTACCCTAGTATAATCTAGGTTCTTTTCAAACCTTCTTAGCCTTTACTGCTTACCTTATAATAGTAGCCTGTAAACTGGGCTTATTTTCTTAATATATACGTGCTAATACCTAATATATATATGCTAATATCTATTAAATTTTTATTAGAAAATTTTTTTTTTAGTATTATTAAATAATAATTATAAAGCCTGTCTAATAGGGCTATTATTACTAAGGACGCTTTCTTATTATGTCTTAAATCTTTTAAGTACCTTTATTTTCAAGAAGCTTTTTAAAGGTTCTTAAGTTAGCTAAGTATAACCTAACTACTTTATTAAAACATCTTACTAGTTCTTATAGCCTTATATATTCCTTATAGCTAAGATTTCCTTTACTATATATTCTGCTAAATCCTTATTATCCTTATAAAGTAAGAGCATAAAACCTGGTTTAAAATTAGCTAGCTATTATAATAATAGTAGGTTAGAAGTAGCTTTTTTAATTAAATTAATATAAAAGACTAGGTATATTCTCTATAGAATGTTTAAATAAACTATTAATAGTATAAGTATATTTAAAACCTAATATTTAGCCTTAACCTAGTTAAGTTTATAACTAGGATGGTTTATTTTAATATAATAAAGATTTAACTATATAAAGTCTTCTATTTAGTATTGCTTAGCTAGGCGTCTAGATTTATTTAAGGCCTCTTATTATTATTATTAAGTAAAATTAATAGCAGCCTATACTAAGGCAGTTTTCTTCTAAATATATTCTAAAAATAATACTATCTTTTTCTTAAGAAAAGTTATACTTCTTATTACCTTTAGTATATATTATACTAGTTTAATATTAAATCCTTTAAGCGCCTAATTTATACTTATACTAGTTACTATTAATATGTAATTATTAAGTACTATTTAGCATACTAGTAAGTAACTAGCCTAGTCCTATTAAGAGAAAGTAATAACTACTTATAGTACTGCTTAAATCTTCTAGTTTATTTATTTTATTTTATTATTTATTTATAAGTAATATAATATAAAGAGTAATTATTTAATTTCTACTTACTTATAAAATATAGTTTAAAAGCAACTTAATTAATCCGAATTATAGTTAGATATAATTTAATAGAGAAACCTATAAAATTACTACTAGTAGTATTTAAACCATTCTGCACATGCCTTAGCTTTTATAGTTATTATTGCTTTTAATTAAACATATTTTAATAGGCAGTTTATAATTACTATTAGGTAGTATAGAAACTCTGTATTATATATAGGAAGGTTTGTTATAAAATCCACTAAAATCTGTAACTAGTATTGGTCTATAGCTAGTATAGGTTATAAGAGCCCTTAGTATAGCTAGTAGCTCTTCTGCCTACTATAATAATAATAATTCTATGTATACTAAGCTATATCTTTTAATATGCCCTTTTAATAATAGTTTTTATAAAGGGCTTAGAAGGTAGTATTCTATTTAGGGTAGCCTAATATAAGTAAGTTATAAATATATTAAATAAGTAAAGTAATAAGGTGCTTATATATAAGAACCTATAATTAGCCTTAAAATTATAAATCTTCTTAAGCGCCTAAAGTATAATTAGCTATTTAAGATCTTATTCCTATAGCTAAAGGGAATTTCTGCTTTAATATAAGAACTACTTTAAGTTTAATAATATATAAGTTATTAGCTATAACTCCCTAGTCTTATAATTTCTAAAGGTAAATTTCTTAGAAAAGATTAAATTCTTAAGGGAGGCTTTCCTTAGTAATTTATTTATATTTTATATTTATATCTCCTTTATTTAAGATATCTTTATTTAGGTTATTAGTCTTTAGAGAGTTACTTATTATTTAGACTTTAATAAGGAATATTATGCTATTTACCCCCTTTTAACTACTTATAAATAGCTACTAAACTAGTTATAATATATATCCTACTAGTTGCCCTCCTTTCTCTATATCTTATTTTTACTAAAATAAGGCATCTAGTTAGCCTACCTATATACCTAAGTAGTAATAAAGGTAATAGTTAAAAAGGGATAATATTTTAGCCTATCTTGCTTATCTCTTAAATATCTCTTAAGAAGCTATAAAGTATTTTAGGTTTTTATAATTAATAAGAATTATAAATAGCTATACTATGCTTTATATCTTAGCTAATTATACCTTAAAGCAGGAAATTATACTAAGAAGCTTCTTATTATAAATAGTATAGTTCTGCTTTATAGCTAATAATTATACTAAGTAGTATGCTATAGGCTGCCAGACTCCCTTTAAATTATATTATAAAAGGTATTTACTTATTACCTCTCTTAATAAGTTAGCCTTAATAAGCATATCTAGCTTAGAATCCTATTATACTAGGATTAAAGAAGATATAAAAGCTGTCTTTAGTACCTAAAATGCCTATTTATAATTTAAGGACTATAAAAACTTAGTGACTTTTTTTATAAGGTTAGTAAGATAGCTAGCTAACTCTAAAAAGTTATTAATAAAATCCTAGTAAAAATTATAAATCCTAAGAAACTTTATACTTTATATACTATTTAAAGGGACTTTTAATCCCTAATAGCTATAATCTTCTCTAGGTTAGGCTAAATAGCTTTACTAGCCTTTATAATAAAACCTAAATATTTAATCTTTTAAACTATAAAGGCATACTTATTAATATCTAAGTTTAGTTTAATAAGCTATAGCTAGTGCAGGACCTCTTATACCTTTTTTATATAATCTTTCTTAAAGCCCTTAGTATAAATTAGGATATTATTTAGATATATAATTATAAAGTCCCTTAATATATCCCTTAGTATATTATTAATATAATACTAGAATAAGGCAGGTACTCTAGCTAAGCTAAATAGGTAAACTAGCTACTTAAAGAGTTTAAACTTAGTTTAAAATATAGTTAGGTATTTATTACCCTTAGCTATATAAAGTTAATAAAAGGCAGCTTAAATGTCTAGCTTTATAAAATATGTTACTTTAGCTAAAAAGTAAAGAGTTTTCTCAAGTAATAAAAAAGGGTACTTATTTTAATTTATAACTTTATTTAATATATAATAATTAATATAAAATTACTAACCTCCTCCTGCCTTTTTTACTTATAAGACTAAGGCCTTAGCTAAGAATAAGCTAGTATAAATCCAACCTTTATTTATAAGGTTAATTATTTGCTTTTATATTTTTAAGAGCTACTCCTAAGGTATATTATATAATAATACCTATAAAAGGTTAAGTATTAACCTATTAGGATTCCTTTATAGCTAAATATAGTAATTAGTGCTTCCCTAGTAAGGTAGTTGTTGAAAATTACAGGGAATTTTCAGCACTCTAGTGGTTAAGATACAGGTATCTCCTAGGTGGTTAGACGAACCTACTTTTACAGCTAATAAGATTATTTTAGTAGCTATAGGCAAGAATATTAATAACTATTAACAACTGGTATTAACCTTCTATACCTTATTATAAGCTAATAATAGCTGTAAAATGTATAAAAATATAGAAAATTAAAGCATTTTTAATTGCCCTATAGCTAATAATAAGTATATAAAAATGCAATTAGTAGGTTAGTAGCTAGCTAGCTACTAAATCTACTAAATGTTAAAATCTTAACCTTTAAAGGAAAATTCTGCTAATTTAAAATCCGGAAAAGCAGGGTAATAACTTAACTGCTTTTCTTTATAGAAAAGTAGGTTACTTTATAGGTTATACTAATTTGTAGATATCTTAATAACTAAAGGTCTTAGAAAAGTCTTAGGAATATTATTAGAATTAGGGAATTTAAGGCTTTCTTTTTATATAAAAAATTTTTTTTAGGTGAAATTTAGAAAATTAGAAAAGTTAAATATAGGACATATTAGCACCTAGTTTATTAGGCTGTAAGTCTATTTTTTTGTTTTTATATATAAATAATTTTTATAAAAAAAGAAAAGTGGTGTATAAAACCTAGCTAGCAGCTATAGGGCCTAAAAAAGGTTAGAGGGTATGTAAGGAAGCTATACACACTTCCTTACTAAACCTAACAGCTATTGCTACTGCTAGACACTAGAAATTCTATAAAAATTCTATATAAATCTAGTATAACTTGCCCTATAGATCCGGCGTAAACTTCTAAGATACCTACTATTTTCAATAGTAGTAACTTATTTACCTTATTTTTATTAAATAAGAATATAAAGTCCTAAAGTTCCTTAAGTAAGTAGTTAATTAGTATTTAAGCTAGGTTTAGTTTTAGCATTATAAGCTTAAGTATAAAAGTTATTTTATATAAATTTATAGCTAAAACCTATATATCTATTTGCCTTTTTAATATATATTATGCTAATACTATGTAAACTAACCCTATAATAGCTATTATAGGTATAATAACTCCTCTTACTAATAAAGCCTAAACCTAAAGGTTTCTTATAAAATAAACTACTAAAAAATCCTATACTATATAAATCTTAATATTATATTATTTTAACTATAAAGTCCTTAGAATATAAAAGTATATAAGTCTTTAAATTATATAGGCTAAGACTAGAAAACTCTAACTATTTATATTAACTATAAAGCGGGTAACCTTTAATATTATTATAGGACCCTATTAGAAATCATCTTAATTTTGTTTTTTAATTAATACTACTATTTAAACCTATTATAATTATACTAATATAAATACTAGGAATCCTATGTATTAAATAAAGGATTTGCTTATAATAGTATAACTATTATAACTATTATTTACTTATGTATTTATAAATACTTTTTATTAAATAGAACTAGTAATTAAAAAGGATTAAAGTTTATATTCTTTTTTATTTATTTATATGCCTTATATAATAATTATAATAGCTAACTATTATTTTCCTTTCCCTTACTAAGCCTTAAGCTTAAAGGCTATTTTTTTTTAAGTTATTTTTAACTTTAAACTTAACCTAGAATTTAGTTATATTAACTATATATATATTAGTTTTTAGAGAATATATAAGAAGAAGGTAGTATATCTTTAATTAATATTTAGTAACTTTATAATATAAGCACTATTTATTATTATATTAAGATTATATTTCCTTTACTAAAACCTACTTAGCATATATTTTTTACTACTTAAAAGAAAATATAATATTTATACTTATTATTTATATATTACCTTTCTTATCCTAAAATATAGCTAAAGAGAATTTAGTTATTATATAGTATTAAGCCTTTAAGTATTCTTTTATCTTATAAGATTTAAAATTAAAAGTAATGCTTTATAACCTCTTTACTACTTAAAAGTAGTTTATATAAAAGATATTATATTCTATATAGTAGTCTTATATCTTTTTATTTAAAGTTATATATAATTGAAATAATTTAATAGATTTTACTTAATAATATTTACTTACTAAGACTAGCTTTTACTTAAAGTAAATAAAAAAGTTATTAAATTTTTCTTTAAGTTATTACTTAATTTAATTTAGTTTAATAGTAATATACTTCTCTTAATAAAGATTTAAAAATAAGGTATTAAAATATATTAAAAACTCCTTTAAAGAGTACTTAATAAATTTTCTTACTTTGAAAAAGAATATAACCTAAGCTTAAACTTAATTTAATAAGTATTAGTAAATAAAATACTATTTATCCTAAGTATTCCTAATAAAGGCACTATCTGCCTTAAGTTTATAAGCTAAAAGTCTTTTTTATATTAAATATTTAATTTAGATTTTTTTATAAGAGTTACTTATATTAATAAGTTTTCCCTTTAGTTTTACCTTTATAAAGAAAGTTTTATTAAAAAATATCTTAAGCTGCCTACTTATACTTATTATACTTATACTTATATTTAAAAATATAGCTAAGGTAGTTATTAATACTAGCTGTTTAGTTAGCTTTATAATTTTATTAGCTGTCTTCTTATTAGTTACATTCTAGGCCTATATTATTTATTATAAGTTATATAGTTTTTATATAATATTAATTACTATAGGTTTACCTTTTAAGTAATATTATATTAGTATATTTATTTTTATTTTATATATCCCTTATATAAGTACTATAAAGGTTTCTAGGGTTAAAAAATAAATATTATATATTATAATTTAGCCTAATAAGTGACTATAAAACTAGTAACTTAAATAAAAATAATATTTATAAGGAAAGAAGAAAGGAAAAAGGTCTGCTTAATTCTTATAATCTTATATATATACTTTTATATCTGCCTTATATTTACGTAAGGCCTAAATTACTTATATATAGCTTATATAAGGCAACTATCATTCTGCCTATATGGATCCGAGCTTCTAACTATATAAATCCAAGCTTTTAGCTCGAATCCATTACAACTACCTAAGTTTAATAACCAGAATTTAATAATATTTTAAGGCTTAATAAAAGGCTTTAATAGCAAATTAATAATTAAGACTATAGACTTTAATATATATTTCTCTTACTAAAAAACGCCTTTTTTTATGTTTTTATTAAAAGTTCTTTTGTAAATAATAAAGACCTTAGCTCTTAACTAGGCTATATAATTATCTTAAGTAATAAAAGGAAGGATAATAATACCTTTAAATTTACCCTTAGAGAAAATATTATAACTTATAGCTTTACTAAGTTTAAGAGAGTTATAAAGAGTACCTTAGCTTTTAAGCTATACAAGATAGTTTAAGTTATTAATATTACTTATATAATAAACACTACCCTAAATATTATTATTAACTAATTAAATAAGCTAAAAATCCTAATAATAATATATACTAACTCTTTCTTACTATATAAATGTTGGAATCGCTCGTCTTGAGGATGGAAGGGATACACAATAGTGACCGGGAATTATGGGTCATATGCACAATACGCATGCCCTAATTAGCTGGATTACTATGTTATATAACCTAGGGCAGTACTATGGCCACAATACTACACTTTTGCATTATCCCCCTTTTTCCCCTTTAAAGAATAACAACGATATATAGAAATCAGACCTTTATTACCCCCGTTATTACTATAGCAATTACACCCTGTGAAACCAGCACTAATTAGTGGTTATTATAACTACAGATTAGCTAGGAATTAACAGAAGAGATAAACTTCTAATATAATGCACTTATTCACTTAATTACGTAAAATCCGTTGTTTATGCTACCTAAAAGCAACTTTTTCTATTATTATTAACTTTTGCTACTTATTTATGATTATTAAGAAAGTTTCTTTATAGAATTTACCCCTTATTATTAATTTACTACTAGTCTATAATTAAAGTATCTTCTTTGCTGTTTATTACAGAGAAAACACTAAAAATGGCTTTAACTTCCACTACTAGAGCTAATTAACCCATTTAAGACTCCCTTTCTGCAAAACTCTAAAAATATTCTAACTACTTTACAGAGAAATAGGCTAAAGCTAATGAATAAATTAACCCTAAAAAAGCTATAACTTCCAAACTTTATAATAAATTTGCCTACTATATCGACTAGTATAAATCTAGTAACCAGCAAGGTACTAGGTTTCTATTTACATACTAAGAAGACTTTAAAGGATAAAATGCCAATATTTTTAAGAGGATTACCCCTAAGGTCCAACAAGTACTTCAAGATATTCTTCAAGATTAAGGAATTAACACATAAGAAGGATTACAAAGACTAATCAACCATATACTTACTAATTTAGTTAGTATAAATAATTCTATCTTCTTTCCTAATAGAAAACTCCTAACAGGAAATAACACCATTAACACATCAATATTAATAATAACCTCACCTTCCCCTAACTCTCCTAACCCTCTTACTAAAGAAATAATAATAAAAATAACAATCCCCTCTCCCTTAAAATAACAAACTATATTAAAAGAAATCACTAATATAGACTAAAAAGCCTTAAACTCCCTTACTAGAGTTTATAATAAGAAAAATAAGTATTCTAGAGCACTTTTTAACTTTATATATCCTAAAGTCCTAATCTTTAAGAATATTTATATAGCACAAGGAATTTCGCCTAAGTTATACCTGTTTGCACTATTAATAATGCTTATAGGCAATGCCTATAAGTATTACCTTAAGAAATTTAGCAAAAGACTTATTTTATTTAATATAATAACTAAGTAAATAAAGAAAAACTTTAAGATTAAAGAAAATTAAAAATTCTACTAAACATAATTTTAAGAGATAAAGTTTCATTGCATTATAGCTAAAAATCTAATAAAAACTAAACTTAAATGTTTGGAATTAATAATTCAACAACTCTTAGACCTATTTAACGGTCTTTACCCCCCCTTTAAGAAAGATATAACCCTTAGGCGCTAACTAGAAATATCTGTTTAAGATAGCTCTAAATTTAACCAGATAACCTACGTTTAAACCAATACTTATAAAGGCATAGTTAGTAATATTTACTACTGCCTTACAACAAAAGATATAATAAAACCTGTTTTAAAATCATCTATAAGCCAATGAATTATAAGAGAAAACAAGTATCAACCTTAAAACACTACCCTAAGCACTAATATAGTCTTATTTACTAACTAATGATATTTACAAGCTTTCTAACCCTAAAATAAAGCTAGATTTAAGAAATGCTTTATCTATTATAAAGAAGGATATTAGTTAACTAATTATTTTATTTCTAAATAAAAGAAAGCAAAAGAAACTTAGTAAAGCAATTAAAGGTATAAATCCCCTCCTTTTGAACGCTAATTTCATGCATTCTTATAAGCATTTAAAGGTAAAGACAAAGAGTTATTACCCCTAGACAGCAGGAATAAGAATAAATATAAAAAAGCTGCCTAAAACGTAGCATTTATTGCCTTTAAAGAAGAAAAAGCATAAAGTAATAAAGAAGCACAAGAAACCCTTACATTTATGACTTTCTTTATACAAGCACTTAATCCCCCTCTCTTTTCTGCCTTAACCGTGAATTTCCTACAAAATAATGCCTTTAAACATGCGTTATTTATTAAAGACCCTTATAACTGTAATACTAATAAAACTACACAACAGCAGGTATTTCTTATGGATTTATAATATACTATAGAAACGTTTTATAGTATCCTCCTAGATACTAAAGCAGCCGGAATTTCAACTGCTGGCCAAGGTTAAGTTAAAGCCTTAATACGCCTTATAACAGACCTTATAATTAAGCCTTTTTCTAACTAAAGAACTATTAACTTTAGTGCCAGAAGTGTAACCTTAAATGGCATTTTAAAGCTTTTTATAATCTTTAGTATAATTTCTTTTTATATTTTTAATAGTACTATGCCTTTCTTATATTTTATTACAGATATAAATAAAATAGGTGTTAAGCTTAATAACCTTAAGAACCTCCTTATTTAAGAAGAAAAGAAAGTACTTATTATTAGAAAATAAGGATATCCTTAGTAGATAATTAGTTCCTAAGAACCTGCTGTCTTTATGCTCTTAAAAGCAGAAATTTGCTAACTTTATTATCAATTTAGCTACCCTTTAATTAACTAACTGTATAACCTTCTCGCTAAGGCTAGTAAAGATTTTAACAAAGCTGACATAAGAAGGATTACACACGCCTATTACTAATGTCAGATAAATGCTAAGGCTTTAAGTAGATTTAAGTTTACTTTTAAAGATAATCTTAAATTTAACTATAAGGTCCTTATTAACATTATATAAATTAATAAAAAGCCTGTCCTCTATGTTATTAACTTAGTAACTTTATTTTAAGCCGCTTGCTTTCTTAGACCCTAATAACAGAAAGCTTAAGATATCTAAAACGCCCTTAAGGACTGTTAAATTAATACATATCTTAGTCCCCTAGACTAGATAGTCCACAATGCTAAAAGAAACTTCGCTTTTAGTAAATTTAGGCATTTAGCTTAACTATTATTAATTAATATTAATAAAGTCCCTATTAAAGCACATAATAATATTAGAAAACTTAAGCAATATTACGCCACTCTTTAAAGAGCATATAATATTATTAAGACTAAGGCTTATGGTTTTCTCTTAAAAGAGCAAATGCTTTAAATAGCTATTAAAGCAGTTAATAACTCCGCTAGCCTAAACGGCCTTATTCTAACCCTCTTAGTCTTTAGGATATATCTAAGGATAATAAACGATTCTCCCCTAAGCTTTATAATTACCTAAAGAGCTAAAATGCTCTAGAAAGCAATAGACAAAGCAAGACATAGTCTTATAAGGCACTAAGTTAATAATACCCTTAATACTTAAAATAGACTAATAACCTTACTAATACATAATCTTCCCTTAAACTCTAATGTATAAGTTTATTATAAGAAAGGTAAATAAACTAGCCTATATAAGCTTTTTTTAATAAAAGGAGAGACTTATATTATTAAGATGCCTTACGGCCCTATAAAGTTTTAATCTACAGTTATTAAGCCATATATTACTTTGCCAGAAGCAGAGCCTTCTTATAAGAATAACTAAGCTTAAAATAAGGAAGCTACAGGAATAGCTTTAACTTCCTAAGAAGGGCAAGGCCTATGCCTAAACAACCCCGATCAGGAAAACGCCAAGATTAACAAAATTATTTACAAGACCTCCCCCGACGAAATTGTTCACAAGACTCCCCCTAATAACCCTATAAATCTAATATAAAGAGGCCGTAGAAGACCTCGGAAATACCCTCGACCAGAAGCTTTCCTTATAGAGAAAGAAAAGGCAGATTTTTAACTTATAATTAACCTCTGCACGCAAGGAAAAATAACCATGCCTGGAGAACCATTTAAACTCTCTAACAAGGCCGAGATTAACGCTCTACTAGCAAGAAATGTGTTTAAATTTTTTTAATTTAACCCTTAAAAGCATAAAAGCAAGAGACTCTTTAGTTTATAAATAATACATAAGGTTAAGGGTAAAGCAATTAATTCCCTATATAAAAAATCACAATGTGTTATTTAAGGCTATAGCAACCATAGGAAAGAGGTTATCCTTACACAGTCCCTAACAATTTAAAGAGCTAGTTAGAGGCTTATTATTGCTCTTGCTTTATTATTAAAAAGAGAAGGCATTATGGCTTGGTTAAGGGATATTACCTAAGCGTATATGCAGTTATAGATGAAGCTTAATTGCATAATCCTTATAAAGCTTCTAGTACAGATTACATACCTCTACCTACTAGATATTATTATGGTTATAATAAAGCCGCTTTACAGAATTGCAGAAGTAGGCATATATTAGTAGTTAACGTATTTTAATTATTATTGCTAAAAACTCCAGATAATTACTTCTACTTATAACCTATGTCTACTTATTTCTTTAAAGGAAAGCTCTTATTTTAGACTTATTAGAATGCAAACCAATAACACATTAGGCCTTAGTAATACTAAATTCTTTAATTATAAAGAAGTTAAGTTAAAAAATGCTGGATTTCTCGCAAAGCCAAAGCAACGCCTAGAGAAATTAATACTATTAATGTTTAATAGTTGCATTTTAAGCAAAGCTAATAATAACACCTTCTTCCTATAACTAAAGGCATAAGGAAGGAAGTTATTAAAAGTTAACTAGGATAATTAAGCTTAATATGTTAAGCAGAGGGCTTGAGGTATATATATTGCTCTTATCTGCCAACCCGAAGCCTCTTATGATCTTTCTGTTACTACCTAAAGTTAATAACCAGAACCTGATGATATAATAAAGCTTAATAAGAGGCTTAAGTGGCAAATTAACAATCAGACTTACGGACTTCACTATATGCCTTTCTTACTAGAAAATGCCTTCCTTTATGTTTTTATTAATAGCTCCTTTACTAATAATAAAGACCTTAGCTTGTAAATCAGCTATGTAATTATTCTTAGGAATAAGGAAAGGAACGTTAATACCTCTAAATTTATGCTTATAGGCAATATTATAACCTATAGCTCTATAAAATCTAAAAGAGTTATAAGAAGCGCCTTAGCATCAGAGCTATATAGAATGGTTTAAGGAGTCGATATTACTTACGTAATAAGTATAATGTTAAGGATTATTACTAATTAATTAAATAAGCTGAACATTCTAATTATAATATATACTAACTCTTTTTTATTATATGAGTATATTATTAAGTTAGGCACTATAAAGGAGAAAAGGCTTATAATTAACATTATAGCGCTATAATAGTTATATAAGCAAAGGGAAATCGCGGAAATCCAATAGATAAATAGCCATAATAACCTTACTAATATAATAATAAAGGCTTCCCTAAATAGAAGCCTTAAGACCTTCGTAACCAAGAATAAGGCTTGGATTTAAGTGGAAGGTTAGGTAAAGAGACCGGTATTAGGCGTTAAAGCTAAAGCTGCTTAAGCGCGTAATAAAAAGTTTAAATTTGGTGAATCCGAATGCAATTGATTAAGGGACTTTAATAATGCTCTAAACTAGGGAAAAGTCATTTATTTAGGTAATATTTCTTATGTATTGCAACGTTATTGATTTTTGCTTATTTGTTGATTTTTACGGATTTTTTACGTGTTTTAGAGCGATTTCTCTTTTTTAATAAAGAGAGAGTTTGCAAGTATTGGAATCGCTCGTCTTAAGGATGAAAGGGATACATAATAGTAACTAGGAATTATAGGTTATACACATAATACACGTGCCCTAATTAGCTGAATTACTATGTTATATAACCTAGGGCAGTACTATGGCTACAACACCACACTTCTGTATCGTCCCCCTTTTTCCCCTTTAGAGAATAACAATAATATATAGAAATCAGACCTTTGTTACCCCCGTTATTGCTGCAGCAATCACACCCTGTGAAACCAGCAATAAATATATTATTAAGCTAGGTATAATAAAGGAAAAGAGGCTAATAATTAATATTATAGCTTTAAGGTAGTTATATAAAAGAAGGGAAGTAGCTAAGATATAATAGATTAATAGTAATAATAATCCTGTGGATATAATAATAAAAGCCTTACTAAATAAAGCTTTTAAGACCTTTATAATAGAAAATAAAGTCTAAATCTATATAGAAGGATAGGTTAAAAGACCTATTATAAGAGTTACTATAAGAGCTGCTGCTAAAGCTGCTAAAGAATAAGAAAGGCCTAATTCCTTACTAAATTTAATAACAAATTAAGCGCCTAGTAAAGATTTTAAATTTAATAAATTTAAATGCAATTATAAGTGCCTAATTTAGTAGGTTTAAACGCAGGAATTACACTTTTTAGCCCCATAATTATTTAAACTAAACCAATAAAAGTTATTTATTTAGAGGATATTTCTGTTTTATTACTAGTTTATTAATATCTGCTTATTAGAGCGTTTTATGCATTTTTTAGAGCAATTTCTCTTCTTTAATAAAGAGAGAATTTATAAGTATTAGAATTACTTATATAGAGAATAAAAGGAATATGCTATATTAACTAAGAATTATAGGTTATACATAGAATGCATATACCTAAATTAGCTAGATTATAGGTTATGTAACCTAGGACTATACTATGGCCATAACACTATACTTTCACATCATAGCCTGCTTTTTTCCCTTAGAAGAATAAACATCATAGATTATTAGACTTTATTACCCCCCCCCTTACGCTTATGCTGCAGCATAGCCGTAACCTGTGCGTTACTAACAATAATTCTTATTAATTAAATTAATTATATTAAGCCTTATTTTTTTAAGTTCATAAGAAATTAATATAATTACTATTCTTACCTTTTTATAATATTTTTACTATTCCTTTTCCATTACCTTAGTTTATAGCTTTTTTTTAGTAACTAAGTATTTTTATTATTCTTTTATTTATAATAAAACTACTAGTTCTTAATTAATAGCTTAGTTTATACTTAAAATAAGGTGTTTTTTAATATTTATAATATAATAATAAACTTAATAAAATTTACTATAATTAATACTATATATTATTTTTGTTGGAATCGCTCGTCTGGAGAATGGAAGGGATATACAATAGTAACTGGGAATTATAGGTTATACGCATAATGCGCGTGCCCTAATTGGCTGAATTACTATATTATGTAACCTAGGGCAGTACTATAGCTATAATACTATACTTCTGTATTATCCCCCTCTTTTCCCTTTAAAAAAGAAAAAGAAGAAGAATAGAAATTAGACCTTTATTACCCCCCCCTACATTATTACTATAGCATATCGTACCCTATAAAACCATTACTAATTAGTAGTTACTATAACTACAGATTGGCTAGGAATTAACAAAAGAGGCAACGTCTGATATAACGCACTTATTAATTTAATTGCATAAAATCCGTTGTTTATGCTACTTAAAAGCAACTTTTTCTATTATTATTAACTTTTGCTACTTATCCACAATTATTAAGAAAGTTTCTTTATGGAATTTACCCCTTATTGTTAATTTACTACTAGTTTATAATTAAAGTATCTTCTTTACTATTATTTATAAAGAAAACACTAAAAATAGCTTTAACTTTTACTACTAAAGCTAACTAACCCATTTAAGACTCCCTTTCTATAAAACTCTAAAAGTATTCTAAATACTTTATAGAGAAATAGGCTAAAGCTAATAAAGAAATTAACCCTAAAAAAGCTATAACTTCTAAACTTTATAATAAATTTGCTTATTATATTAACTAGTATAAATTTAGTAACTAGTAAGGTACTAGATTTTCATTTACATACTAAAAAGACTTTAAAGGATAAAATGCTAATATTTTTAAGAAGATTACCCCTAAGGTCTAATAAGTACTTTAAGATATTCTTTAAAATTAAGGGATTAATATATAAAAAGGATTATAAAGACTAATTAACCAGATACTTGCTAATTTAGTTAGTATAAATAATTCTATCTTTTTTCCTAATAGAAAGCTCCTAACAGAAAACAATACTATTAACACAACAACATTAATAACAACTAAATGTAACCTACCTAATCCTTCTAACCCTCCTACTAAAGAAATAAAAATAAAAATAATAATACCCTCTCCCTTAGAAGAACAAACTATATTAAAGAAAATTAATAATATAAACTAAAAAGCCTTAAACTCTCTTACTAGAGTTTATAATAAGGAAAATAAGTATTCTAAAGCACCTTTTAACTTTATATATCTAAAAGTCCTAATCTTTAAGGATATCTATATAGTATAAGGAATTTTACCTAAGTTATACCTATTTACACTATTAATAATACTTATAGGCAATACCTATAAGTATTACCTTAAGAAATTTAATAGAAAACTTATTTTATTTAATATAATAACTAAGTAGATAAAGGAAAACTTTAAGACTAAAAGAATTTAAAAATTCTACTAAATATAATTTTAAGAGATAAAGTTTTATTATATTATAGCTAAAAATCTAATAAAGACTAAACTTAAATATTTAGAATTAATAATTTAATAACTCTTAAACCTATTTAATAGTCTTTATTACTCCTTTAAGAAAGATATAATCCTTAGGCACTAACTAGAGATATCTATTTAAGATAGCCCTAAATTTAACTAAATAACTTATGTTTAAACTAATACCTATAAAGGCATAGTTAGTAATATTTACTACTACCTTATAATGAAAAATATAATAGAACCTGTTTTAAAATTATTTATAAGCTAATAGATTATAAGAGAAAGCAAGTACTAACCTTAAATTACTACCCTAAGCACTAATATAGTCTTGTTTACTAACTAATAATATTTATAAGCCTCCTAACCTTAAAATAAAACTAGATCTAAAAAATACTTTATTTATTATAAAGAAGGATATTAGTTAACTAACTATCCTACCTCTAAATAAAAGAAAGCAAAAGAAAATTAGTAGAGTAACTAAAGGTATAAATCTCCTTCTTTTAAATACTAATTTTATATATTCTTATAAGTATTTAAAGGTAAAGACAAAGAGTTATTACCCCTAAATAGTAGTAATAAGGATAAATATAAAAAAGCTGCTTAAAACACAGTATTTATTACCTTTAAAGAGAAAAGGGTATAAAGTAACAGAAAAGCATAAGAAACCCTTATATTTATAACTTTCTTTATATAAGCACCTAATCCCACTTTCTTTTCTGCCTTAACTATGGATTTCCTATGGAATAATACCATTAAACACGCATTATTTATTAAAGACCCTTATGACCGCAATACTAATAAAAACGCATAAAAGCAGGTATTTCTTGTGGATTTATAATATACTATAGAAACGTTTTATAATATCCTCCTAGATACTAAAGCAGCTGGAATTTTAATTACTAGCTAAGGTTAAGTTAAAGCCTTAATGTGTATGTCGGAATCGCTCGTATGGATAATGGAAGGGATACGCCGCATTGACCAGGAATTGTGGGTTGCACACAGAATGCACGCACCTTGATTGGCTGGATCACAGGTCATGTGACCTGGGGCCGTACCGTGGCCACAACACCACACCTCCGTATCGTAGCCTGCTTCTTCCCCTCTTTTAGAGATATAGATGAATTAAATATTAAACCCCCCCCCCTACATTTGTGCTGCAGCATACTTATAACCTAAGCGCTACTAACACTGATTAGTAGTTGCTAATAACCACAGATTCGTTAGGTTACACCCAGAAGAGACTCGTCTAAACGCTTTTACTCACATAACTACAAGAAATTCCAACGTTATGCTAACTAAAGGATTATTTCTTTAAATCATTAACTGTTAAATCATTTATGATTATAAGAAGACTTAACTCTTGTGGATCTTCTCCCTTATTGTTAATTATTACTTATCTACAATTAAAACCAGATCTTTACTATTATTCACAGAGAACCAACGCCAACTGCTTTAATTAGTACTAAACACAAAGCCTAAAACACCAAAATGTCTTTAAGCTAAGGAAAAATAGATGATTTTAATAAATAACTCCAAAAGGATGTCTATAGAAGAGAACTTCTAAAGAGCACCCTACCCTAAAAACTTTACAAGCACTGTCTAATTCTATCCTTTAATTAGACTAAGTTAGTTAATAACATTAATGTCAATACAGCTACTAAACAATAAATCAATAACCGTATTATATATACGATTAACTACTACATTCTTGACGAAGGAAAAGGGCGTAATCTCCTTATTAACTTCTAGCAAGATTATGAAAATTAGACAAAGGATACTTTTAATAAAATCAACAATAACCTTAAGTATACCCTTCGTGATTACCTCAATGATAATGGTGTCGAAACAGCCAGAGGATCGAGATCGAATGTCTCTGAAGATCTTGTTAATATCTTGAACATTAACCCCGACACGGAATACAAACCTTTGCCGGAAAAAGCAACTAGGAAAGGAAAAGAGATTTAACGACTTAAACTTTCCAATGATAAGAACTCTAATAATGAAGATTTTTATTTAACTAAAGACCCTCCCCTAGAACCACAAACCCCAACCGGAACACTTTCTGATAGCGATTGAAAAGCCCTTAATACTCTTAAGAGACTTTACTAAAAAGAAGAACAATATTCTGGAGAAGTGTATGACTTTATTAATAAGAAGTTATTACATTTTGAAGAGAAATGTTCTTGAGCAGGAGTTTCCCCCTTACTTTACCTAAAAGCCTTCCCTATTATACTTTAAGGTAAAGCCTATATATACTTCCTTAAATACTTTAGAGCAAAGACAATCCCATTTAAGGAGATGACTCGGAACATTAGGAATCACTTCAAAACACCTAAGAATAAGAGCTTCTACAAAACACAATTTACCAATCTACGCCTTTGCCATATCATCATGGAACATCCAATGAAGAATAAGTCAGAATGCTTGGAAATTCTTCTTAACCAACTTACGAAGATATTCAATGGCCTTTATAACCCTCTTAAACAAGATACAATTCTTCTTCATTAAGTACGACAAGCAATAGAAAATAACAACGATTTCTACAATGCTAAATTCAGGAATGTGCCAACCTTCGAAGGATTTGTTAGTGATCTTTGAAATTACCTCTCAGCAATAGACATACCACCAACCTCTATAAGTCAGTTACTAATAACTACTAACAACAATTCGACTGCCCTTATCGCCTGGTCTACAGACCAAAACACTGACACAGTGATGTTTACAGACCAACGCTATTTACAAGCTATATATTGTAAAAAACCTCGAGCCAGAGCAAGCTCAAAGAAATGCTTTATCTGCCGCAAAGAAGGATGCTAGTCAACTAACCATCCTGCCTTTAAGCAGAAGAAAGCAAAAGCAACTTAGTGGAATAACAGAAAACACCAAAAACCACCCTCTGAACGCTAATACCATGCATTCCTACAGGCCTACAAAGGCGAAATGGCCCAACTTACTGCTACTAATGATAGCAGTGAGGACGAACACGAAAAAGCCGCTTAGAACGCCGCTTTTCTTACTACTAATGAAAAAGAGGAACCAGATAACAAAGAGGCTTGTAATACTCTCTCCTTTACAACATTCTTTACGCAAGCACTAAATCCCCCACTCTTTTCCCAATCAACTGTAAACTTCTTGCAGGATAATGCTTTCAAACATGCCTTATTTCTTAAAGACCCCTATAACCACAATACCGGTAAACAACCTCAACAACACGTATATCTTATGGATACGAGATATACAGCGGATACATTTCATAGTATACTCCCGGATACAGGAGCATCAGGAATTTCAACTGCTGGCCAAGGCCAAGTCAACGCTCTAATAAAAATCATAAAAAACCTTACAATTAAGCATTCCTCTAACCAAAGGACTATCACCTTTAGAGCCAGTACTGCGACTTTAACTGGTATTTTGAAGCTTCCGACGATTTTTAGCACAATACCTTTCTATATGCTTAATAGTGTCACACTGTTTTTATATTCTATCACAGACATGGATAGAATAGGTGTTAAACTTAACAATCTTAAGAATCTTCTAATCTAAGGAGACAAAAAGGTACCTATTATTAGGAAATAGGGACATCCTTAGTAGACAGCCAGTTCTCAAGAACCTGCCATCTTCATGCTTTCTAAAGCCGAAATCCGTTAACTTCATCGCCGATTTAGTCATCCGTCAATCGACCGATTGAATAACCTTTTCGCCAGGGCTAGTAAAGAATTTAATAAGGCTAATATAGGGAAAATCATGCATGCTTGCCATTAATGCCAGATGAACGCAAAAGCTCTGAGTAGATTTAAATTCACTCTTAAAGACGATATTAAATTTAACTACGAGGTCCTTGTTGATATTATGCAAATTAACAAGAAGCCAGTCCTACACGTTATAAATTTAGCAATATCATTTTAAGCTGCCCGCTTTCTTGCACCTTAACAACAGAAAGCTTAAGATATCTAGAATGCCCTCAAAAAGTGCTGGATTGACACATATCTTGGACCTCCAGACTAGATAGTCCACAATGCCGGAAGAAACTTTGCTTCTAGCAAATTTAGGCATTTAGCTCGACTATTGTCAATTAATATTAACAAAGTCCCTGTTAAGGCTTACAACAGCATCGGAAAACTTAAGCAATATCATGCCCCTCTTCACAGAGTATATGATATTATTAAGACCGAAGCTGACGGTTTTCTCTTAAAAGAGCAGATACTTCAAATGGCTGTTAAAGCAGTTAATAACTCTGCCGGTCTAAATGGTCTTATTCCTACCCTTCTAGTCTTTAGAACCTATCCAAGGATAACGAATGATTCCCCCCTAAGCTTTACAGTTGCCTAAAGAGCTAAGATACTTCGAAAAGCAATAGATAAAGCAAGACACAGTCTTACAAGACGCCAAGTCCATAATGCTCTTAATACCCATAACAGCCTAATAACCCTGCCTATACACACTCTTCCTTTAAATTCTAATGTACGAGTTTATTGTAAAAAAGGCAGATGGACTAGCCCCTATAAGCTTCTCTTAATAGAAGGAGAGACTTATATTATTAAGATGCCTTATAGCCCTATAAAGTTTCAGTCTATGGTCATTAAACCATATATAACCTTGCTAGAGGTAGAATCTTCTTACAAGGAAGACCTGGTTCACAAGGAAGACCTGGTTTAAGGTGATGAAAATCACAAAAACCCCCTGGATAACCTAATAACTCTATTACAAAGAGGACGTAGAAGACCCCGGAAACACCCTTAAGCAGAGGCTTTTCTTACTAAGAAAGAAAAGGCTGATTTTTAACTTACGATTGACCTTTGCACGCAAGGAAAAATCAATACACCCGGAGAACCTTTCGAACTCTCTGATAAAGCAGAGATTAATGCTTTGCTAGCAAGGAATATGTTTGAATTTATAAAATTCAACCCGCAAAGGCATAAAGGCAAAAGACTCTTTAGCTCGCGAATAGTAAGAGAAGTCAAAGGCAAGGCAACTAACTCCCTGTATAAAAAGTCACAATATGTCATCCAAGGCCATAGCAACCGTGGGAAAGAGGTTATTCTCACACAGTCCCCAATAATTCAGAGAGCTAGTTAAAGGCTCATCATTGCCCTTACTCCCTTATTAAAAAAGGAAGGCATTACGGTTTAGCTAAGGGATATTACCTAAGCATATGTGCAGTCATAGACAAAGCTAAATCGCATAATTCTTGCGAAGCTTCTAGCACAAATTACACACCTTTACCCGCCAGACGTCATTATGGTCGTGATTAAGCCGCTATACGGAATAGCAGAGGCTGGCACATATTAGTAGTTAACGTATTTTAATCATCATTGTCAGAGACTATAGATAATAACCTCTACATATGACCCTTATCTTCTTATTTCTTCTAGTAAAAGCTTGTGTTTTAGAATCATCAGAATGCAGACTGATAATACCTTAGGACTTAGCGATGCTAAGTTTTTTGATTACAAAGAGATTGAGTTAAAAAATGCTAAATTCCTTGCAAAGCTAAAAGAGAGGTTAACGATTTTAACACTATTAATGTTTAATGGTTGCATTTTGAGCGAAGTTAATAATAACACCTTCTTTTTACAATAAAAGGAACAAGGAAGAAAGCTATTATAAGTTAATGACCTGACTAACCAAGCGAAATATGTCGAACAGTAAGCACAAGGAGCGTACATTACTCTGATATATCAACCTAAAGCATCTTACGATCTTTCCGTTGCTGCCCAAGTCCAACATCCAGGATCCAACAATGTTTTAAGGCTTAATAAAAGACTTTAATGGCAAATTAACAATTAAGACCGTGGACTTCAATATATATCTCTCTTGCTAGAAAACGCCGCTCTTTATGTCTTTATTAATAGTTCTTTTGCAAACAATAAAGACCTCAGCTCTCAACTAGGCTATGTAATCATCCTAGGCAATGAAAGGAAGGATGACAATACCTCTGAATTCACCCTCAGAGGAAATATCATGATATACAGCTCAATAAAATCAAAAAGAGTCACAAGAAGTGCATTAGCTTCCGAGCTATATAGGATGGTTTAAGGTGTTAACATTGCCTACGCAATAAGCACTACTCTGAATATCATTACCAACCGATTAAATAAGCTAAAGATTCTGATAATAATATGCACTAACTCTTTCTCGCTGTATAAATGCATTATTAAGCTAGGGACAACAAAGGAAAAGAAGCTAATAATTAATATTATGGCTTTACGGCAGTTATATAAGAGGAGGGAAGTAGCTGAGATACGCTGGATTAATAGCAATAATAATCCTGTAAATGCAATGACAAAAGCTTTACTGAATAAAGCTCTTAAGACCTTTGTAACGAAGAATAAAGCCCGAATCCGTGTGGAAGGATGGGTTAAAAGACCTGTCGCAAGAATTGCCGCGGGAGCCGCCGCTAGAGCCGCCGAAGAATGAAAAAGTCCTAATTCCTCACCAAATCCAACGATAAATTAAGCGCCCGATAAAGAGCTCAAATTCGATGAATTTTATAAGCGCCCAATTTGGTAGGATTGAACGCGGGAATTACACTCTTTGGCCCCCCCCCCCCCCACAACACTCTTTGCCTCCACAACCATTCGGCCTGGACCAACAAAAGTCATTCATTTGAAGGATGTTTTTTTTTTCGCTTTATTACTTGTTTATTGATATCTGATTATTTGGGGCGTTTTATGCATTTTTTAGAGCGATTCCTCTTCTTCTTCAACAGAGAGAGAATTTGCAAGTGTCGGAATCGCTTATATGGATAATGGAAGGGATACGCCGCATTAACCAGGAATTGTGGGTTACACACAGAATGCACGCACCTTAATTAGCTGGATCACAGGTCATGTGACCTGGGGCCGTACCGTGGCCACAACACCACACCTCCGCATCGTAGCCTGCTTCTTCCCCTCTTTTAGAGATATAGATGAATTGAATATTAAACCCCCCCCCCTACATTTGTGCTGCAGCATACTTGTAACCTGAGCGCTACCAACAGTGTATTATGACAGACCTTATAATTAAGCCTTCTTTTAATTAAAGAACTATTAACTTTAGTGCCAGAAGTGTAACCTTAAATAGCATTTTAAAGCTTCTTCTAATCTTTAGTATAATTTCTTTTTATATTCTTAATAGTACTATGCCTTTCCTATATTTTATTATAAAAATAAATAAAATAGGTGTTAAACTTAATAATCTTAAGAACCTTCTTATCTAAGAAGAAAAGAAAGTACTTATTATTTAGAAATAAGAATATCTTTAGTAAATAATTAGTTCCTAAGAACCTACTGTCTTTATGCTTTTAAAAGAAGAAATTTTCTAACTTTATTATTAATTTAGCCACCCTTTAATCAACTAATTATACAACCTTTTCGTTAAAGCTAGTAAAGATTTTAATAGACCTAATATAGGAAGAATTATATATGCTTATTACTAATGCTAGATAAACACTAAGGCTTTAAGTAGATTTAAGTTTACTCTTAAAGATAATTTTAAATTTAACTATAAGGTCCTTATTAACATTATATAAATTAATAAGAAGCCTGTCCTTTATATTATTAACTTAGTAACTTTATTTTAAGCTGCTTACTTTCTTAGACCTTAATAATAAAAAGTTTAAGATATTTAGAATGCCCTTAAGGAATATTAAATTAATACATATCTTAGGCCCTTAGACTAAATAGTTTATAATACTAAAAGAAACTTTACTTTTAGTAAATTTAGGCATTTAGCTTAACTATTATTAATTAATATTAATAAAGTCCCTGTTAAAGCACATAATAGTATTAGAAAACTTAAGCAATATTACGCCCCTCTTTAAAAAGCATATAATATTATTAAGACTAAAGCTTATAATCTTCTCTTAAAAGAGCAAATACTTTAAATAGCTGTTAAAGTAGTTAATGACTCCGCCGGCCTAAATAGCCTTATCCCTACCCTCTTAGTCTTTAAAACCTATTTAAGGATAATAAACAATTCCCCCTTAAGCCTTATAATTACTTAAAGAGCTAAGATGCTTTAAAAAGTAATAAATAAAGCAAGATATAGTCTTATAAATTGCTAAGTTAATAATGCCCTTAATACTTAAAATAGCCTAATAACCCTGCTAATATATAATCTTCCCTTAAACTCTAATATATAAGTTTATTATAAGAATGGTAAATAAACTAGCTTATATAAGCTTTTTTTAATAAAAGAAGAGACTTATATTATTAAGATGCCTTATAGTCCTATAAAGTTTTAATTTATAGTTATTAAGCTATATATTACTTTACTAGAAACAGAGCCTTCTTATAAGAATAACTAAGCTTAAAATAAGGAAGCTATGAAAATAGCTTTAACTTCCTAAGAAGAGCAAGTCCTAGGCCTAAATAACCTAAATTAGGAAAATGCTAAGATTAATGAAATTATTTATAATACTCCCTCTAACAACCCTATAAATCCATTATAAAGAGGCTGCAGAAGACCTTAAAAATACCCTTAGCTAGAAGTTTTCCTTATAGAAAAAGAAAAGGCTGATTTTTAACTTATAATTAACCTTTATATATAAAGAAAGATTACTACACCTAAAGAACCCTTTAAACTTTCTAATAAGGCTAAGATTAATACTTTACTAGTAAGAAATGTGTTTAAATTTGTTTAATTTAACCCTTAAAAGCATAAAAGTAAGAGACTTTTTAGTTTATAGATAATATATAAGATTAAGGGTAAAGTAACTAATTCCCTATATAAAAAATCATAATATGTTATTTAAGGCTATAGTAACTATAGGAAAGAGATTATCCTTATACAGTTCCTAACAATTTAAAGAGCTAGCTAAAGGCTTATTATTACTCTTACTTTATTATTAAAAAAAGAAGGCATTATGACTTAGTTAAGGGATATTACCTAAGCATATGTATAGTTACAGACAAAGCTTAATTGCATGATTCTTATAAAGCTTCTAGCATAGATTACACACCTCTACCCGCCAGATATTATTATAGTTATAATAAAGCTGCTATATAAAATTATAAAAGCAGGTATATATTAGTAGTTAACATATTTTAATTATTATTGTTAAAAGCTTTAAATAATTACCTTTACTTATAACCTATATCTCCTTATTTCCTTAAAAAAAGCTCTTGTTTTAGACTTATTAAAATACAGACTAATAATACATTAGGCCTTAGTAATACTAAATTCTTTAATTATAAAGAAGTTAAGTTAAAAAATGCCGGATTTCTTGCAAAGCCAAAGCAACACCTAGAGAAATCAACACTGTTAATGTTTAATAGTTACATTTTAAGCAAAGCTAATAATAACACCTTCTTCCTATAATAAAAAGCATAAGGAAAGAAGCTATCAGAAGTTAACTAGAATAATTAAGTTTAATATATTAAGCAGAGGGCTTAAGGTATATATATTGCTCTTATCTACTAACCTAAAGCCTCTTATAATCTTTCTATTACTACCTAAAGTTAATAACCAAAACCTAATAATATAATAAAGCTTAATAAAAGGCTTAAATAGCAAATTAATAATCAGAACTATAGACTTTACTATATACCTCTCTTACTAAAAAATGCCTCTCTTTATGTTTTTATTAATAGCTCCTTTATAAATAATAAAGACCTTAGCTTATAGCTTAGCTATATAATTATTCTTAGTAATAAAGAAAAGAACATTAATGCCTTTAAATTTACGCTTATAGGCAATATTATAACCTATGGCTTTATAAAATCTAAAAGAGTTATAAGAAGCGCCTTAGTATTAGAGCTGTATAAAATGGTTTAAGGAGTTAATATTGCTTATGTAATAAGTATAATATTAAGGATTATTACTAATTAATTGAATAAGCTAAATATCATAATTATAATATATACTAACTCTTTTTTATTATATAAGTATATTATTAAATTAAGCACTATAAAGGAGAAAAGGCTTATAATTAATATTATAGCACTATAACAGTTATATAAACAAAGGGAAATTATAAAAATCCGTTGAATAAATAGCAATAATAACCTTGCTAATGTAATAACAAAGGCCTCTCCTAATAAAAGCCTTAAGACCTTTATAACTAAGAATAAGGTTTAAATTTAAGTAGAAGGTTAGGTAAAGAGACTGGTATTAGGTGTTAAAGCCAGAGCTGCTTAAGCGCACAATAAAGAATTTAAATTTAATGAATTTAAGCATAATTAATTTAAGGGCTTTAAAGTAGGAATTATAATCTTTTACTCTGCTTCTGGATGCTCTGGACTAATAAGAGTTATTTATTTAGGTAATATTTCTTATATATTGTAATATTATTAATTTTTGCTTATTTATTGATTTTTACAGATTTTTTACATGTTTTAGAGCAATTCCTCTTTTTTAATAAAGAGAGAGTTTGTAAGTGTTAGAATCGCTTGTCTAGAGAATAGAAGGGATATATAATAGTAACTGGGAATTATAGGTTATACGCACGATATATATGCCCTAATTGGCTGGATTACTATATTATATAACCTAGGGCAGTACTATGGCTACAATACTATACTTCTACATCGTCCCCCTCTTTTCCCTTTAAAAAAGGAGAAGAAGAAGAATAGAAATCAGACCTTTGTTACCCCCCCCCCACGTTATTGCTGCAGCATATCGTACCCTGTGAAGCCATTAATTTTTATTACTATATTAATTATTCTTTAGTATAATAATTTTTTTATAAAGTATTTTTTAATTATAAGTTATTTTTTACTAATTTACCTTGGTTTTGTTTTTAATAATAAGTTAAAGTAAATAATACTATTAATATCTTTTAAATTAAATAAAGTATTTATTATTATTAAGTAATTTTATTCTTATAGTTTTATATAAATATATATTTTTTAGTTTAACTATATATTTTTAGGTCTTTAAACCTTTATTTAAAGTATAATAATATATTCTTAAGTATAAGTATTATTTATTAAGTTTAAGGTTAAGGTTAACATTAATATTATTTTGTTATAGTTATTTTTATAAGTATTAATAATATATTAGTTTATCTTATAAATTTTATAATTTAGTTCTTTATAATATATTAAAATATATTCTATTTTTTTATATTTATAATATATATATTTTTATACCTTAAACCTATTATTATTATTTATTTTCATAGCTATATTTAAAAGGTAAAAAGGTCTTAGCTTATTATTTATTTTTTTATAATATAATTAAAGCTATTAATAAATATATAAATATAAAGATTATTTTTAATTGGTTTAAAGAGTTTTACTTTAGTTTTATTTTAAAGTTATATAAAAGCTATAAATAATTAATTATCTTTTTATTAAAAGGATATTATAGCTTTTATAGCTTTGAAGTAATAAGTTTTTTTATTTATTACTTTTATTTTAAGCTATTTTATAAACTTTTTTTATATATATTACTTAAAGTTTATATAGTTATTTTTTATTATAAAGGTTATTTATTATTACTTTATATTCTTTAATA
>AFQZ01000367.1:0-44053 GCA_000222935.2 Aciculosporium take MAFF-241224
AGAATGGAAAGGAAAGGAAGTGGTTGATTTCTAATTAACCCACTAAGACCCACCAGAGCATACGTCATCCTGCTTCCAAGGAATTCCACACAATTCTACAGGGCGTATCTCCCTGGTTTCTTCCTATCTAGGGTATATTAAGATACCATTAGAATCCTCTGGGAAGGGGCTTCCTAATATACCTAAATATGCTTATGTAAGCACCCTAGATCTCCAGTAATCCGGAAGGTTAGTTGATAACCTTTAAGAGGCCAGGTAATCTAGCCTTGCCTGTAAGCTTTAGTGGTAAAATGCACTATAAAGCTTAACAATAGCTTAAATCTTTTAGTATACTAAAGCAAATAAAGAGATAATAGATTTATAGCTTCTAGTATGCTTTAGGATAAAATTATGTCCTAAGCTAAAAAAGCTATATCTAGATCCTACTAAAGGCATAAAGCATAACAAATACCTTAATATAGTAAACAGAAAACGCCGCGATTTATATTAAGAAATAAAAGAGCAATAGAAGTCCTGTTACTAGGAAAAGACTAAAGGAACAGTAAAAGCCTACCTTTATAATAATAAATCCTTAAACTTAAATAAATCTAAAGGTAAAAGAGTAAAGGCCTACTAGAATTATTATTATAAGGATTATAACTAAAGGAGAGGAAACCGTTTCTAATAGGATAACTTTTAGTAATAATATCCTTACTATATGCATATTAAAAAGAGATTAAGCAGCCTAAGGGATTATAATTAGGGAGACTAAAGAAGGCTGCTAGTCCCGTACTAGAAATGGGTTTATTAGAATAAACCACAGTAGGACTAAAATTAACCTTAAAGGTTCTAGTAGTATAATAATAACAGACTATACTAACTAGAAGTTAGAAAAGAGAACCTTATAAAGAAGCAAGCAGACTCTTAAACTAAGAAAGGCAGGGCCTATAGCTAAGAAAATAAATCTTAAGAAGATAATAAAGGAAAAGAGAAATCCTTAGAGGAAGAAAATTATAAAGGGAATTAATCTAAAAAGCAACAGAACCTTTACTAAGGGGATTAATTCTACTTAAGATAATTTAGGTAATAGGAGCGTCCAACCTAGGAACCCTATAAACTTATAGTTCTAAATAACAATCCTAATGCTAGAGAGCAGGAGCAGTATCTAGCAGACTCTAGATACTATTTAGCTAGAGAAGGAAGTCTGTTAAAGGATAATAAATACAATAAGTCTAACTTTATAAACGTGTACTTTACTATAAAAGGTAGCAAAGCACACCTAACGTTTAACTATAACTCTAAAGAAGGGGAGGTCAAATCTAATTTTATTAGCGCTTTCTATATAGTAAAGGAGGGAGACTCAGACTAGGAGAATCCTACCTCTTTAACCGCAAAGACTAGCAAAATAAAGGATCTTAATAGAAGAAGGTAGGAAGAGCCTAAGGAAAAGAAGGAAATTATTAAAGCTTTTATAACTAGAGTCAATATCACGTAAGACACTGCAACTTAGAGTTTAAATAAGCTAATTTCAATAGGAGGTCTGTAAGAAGACCAGGTAATTAAGGTGGTATCCAGACCACAGGAGATTAATATTAAAGGAAGGAAGCAGATGAACACCTTTCTTAAAATGCTAATTTAATTCTATAATAAGGGACCTAACTATATAATCTATATAGACACCGGAATATCGTTGATTCTAGCTAATAAACAGTGGCTCTAGTAATATAGGATAAATATAAAGTGGGAAAAGTAAGACCTGAAACTAGTAACGGGAGTAGCTTTAGCCTTTGTTATTACGGAAAGGGCTACCTTTAACTTCTATATTCTAGGAATTATAAGAGGAAAAAACATCTAAGGTTACTTTATAGTAACCACGGATGTTATGCTAAATCTAGGACTAAAATTATTAATTAGCATAAGTTTCCTTTATAGCTTTAGAGTAAAAATCGATTTTATTAATCTAAGGTTGGTTTTTAGGTTAGTGTATAATATAATAGTACTAGGACGGATGTTCTAAGACGCTTGCTATATGCTAGCTTGACGGGTAATAGCAGCATATAATATTATAATTCTACTAAACTCAACGTATTAGGTGCTAGTAACATAGAAGGATCTCCCTAGTAGAGAGGAGACTAGTATTTACTACGTTATATCATCTAATTCTATCTTTCTAAATAATATTCTTAACTAGGGAGATAAGAAAAGGATGCTAGTAGTAAACAACTCTAACAGAGCTATATAGATTAAGCAGAATAGTAAAGTAGGTTGACTTAAGGCAGCTACAAGCCTTAATTTAAATTTTGCTATTCTAGACATCCACTAGTATGCAGTATTTTTTAGTAAAGATATTAAGATAGAAAAGACAGAAAAGAGTCCGGAAAAATTTAATAATAACCTAGATCCCAAAGTTATTAACAGAGGTATTCTATTATATAGAGTATCTTGCCTAGAGGATATACCTTTTGTTAAAAATAAGTTTGGAGTGTAAATTGCTAATATTAATCTAGAAGCAGCTACTAAGTTATGGGATCTAACTAATAAGTATAATATTTATTGTAATAAAGGAGTAGTACTAATGCTAGAAGAAGATAAGATAAGAATTAACTTTATTAACAGCTGGCAGAACTAGGTTAAGCTAGTAAGGAAGTACCCTCTTAGGCGTAAAGACTAGGAGAAATTTGCTGAAGTCTATAATGCCATATACCTAGTAGGCAGGATGTTTTAGTTAATAAAGCTAGCACTTATAGCCTGCCCTGGTTTTGTTATTTAGAGAGATATAGAGAAGATAAAGAAAGGTTGAGTTATTATAAATGCCAGACCCCTTAATAATATTACTATACTAGACGTGTATTTATTGCTAGACTAGGGCGATATTATATAGAATACTCGCGGTAAGGAGTGGAAATTGATTTTTAATGCAATAGGTTTTTTTTACTAGCTTTTAGTATAAGAGGAACACTAGAATTATATGGTGGTAATCTCTAAAAGAGGGCTAGAAGCGTTGCAAGTTGCGTTAATAGGGTATAAGAATTTGCTAGCTTTTGCATAATAATTTATGGATTGCATTTTCTAACTATACTAAAGTTTTGTTTGTATTTATATTAATAATATTATTGTTTTCTCTGACACCCTTAAGGATTATCTTAAATACCTTAAGATAGTCTTAAAAGTCCTGGAGGAAAACAAGGTATATATTACAGCAACTAAGTCTTTTATTAGATATTATTTAATCTAACTTCTTGGATTTATAGTTAATACTAACGGAATTATTAACACAAACGACAGGATTAAGTCGTTCTAGTAAATGGAAATTCCTTGTAACTTGTTAACCTTGGAAACCTTTATTAGTATAGCAGGATTCCTAAGAGCAGGAATCCCTTAGTTTAACTTGCGGATCTGACTACTGTAGACCTAAAAGACAGTACTTATATGTGAACTTTATAAATATAATAAGTTACTAGTAGGAGCCTTAAAGAAGGTATATAAGAGAAAGGCATAAGAAAAATCCTTTGTCCCTATAAAAGATAAGGAAGTGGCCTTTAAAGCACTAAAGACCATGCTTTATAAGAAAATACTGCTGTGGTATTATAATCTAGAGCGACTGTTGTTCTTTAAGATTAATGCTTGTAAGGAAGGTTTTAGTCTATATACTTTCTAACTATATAAGGAGTAGGATAGAAAAAGCATACCTAGTAAGGATATTATAGCTGTAAAACTTTGCCTAATCCTTTTTCTTTCTTATCTAATATCTGCAGCTAAGAAGTGGTATGGATTGACTAAGGCAGAGGTAGCTATAATTGCTTAGGCAATGCAGAAACTGTGAAAAATGGCTTAATCTAACCGTTATCTAGTTAATATCCTAACTAACCATATACCTGCTAAAGGTATTATTAAACATACCTTTTTAGCTATAATAGACCTTAATAAGGCTAACCTGAAATTAGCTAAGGTGGCGAATTATCTGTTGTAGTTCGAATTATAGGTAACCTATATGCTAGGAATCCTTAATATTATACCTAATGCCTTATTACGACTTCTAGTGGATGTTAGCTACTAAGAGGCAGCAAACCGTAGTATGTATAACGAATTAGACACCTGTGTATACTTCTGTTAGAATTATTAGGCAGTGGCTATAATGGATAACTTATTAAAAAAGAAGATATTAGCAGGGTATAAATTTAACCTGTGATATTATTAAATAATTAAGAGTATTAAGGATTTCTAGTAAAAGCAGCTGAAGTAAGGACGGAACTAACTGTAAATTCCACTTTATAGCTAGGACCTTACGGATAAGGGCTTACTTTATTATAAGGATAGAGAAGGGCTTAAATGACTATATATTCCGAGCAGCTGTGTTAAAACCGTGCTAAGAACTGCGTATAATAACTATTACCACTTTGGAATTAGCAGAATAATAAAAGGTCTATATAGCGTTTGTTTTCTAAAGATGTCTAAGCAAATCCGGGAGTATACAGCATATTACATAACTTATTAGGAGAACTCTGTCTTAAGGGATAGAGCAACCAGAGAAATAAAACCTTTACAGTTAAAACTAATGCCTTTTTACACGATTTCTCTAGACTTTATTACTAATATGCTAGAGGTGGACTTAGTGAACACTATATGGGCTATAGAAGGATACTTAAAGTATAATTCCCTTTGCCTAGTAAACTATCTGTTTAGTAAGAGAACCCTCTTAATCCCTAGGAATACGATGTATTTGGCATCCATATAGGCAGAACTGCTTCTTTAAGCTCTATATATTACAGACTAAGGACTACTATAGTAAATAGTTAGTAATAGGGACCCTAAATTTATTTCTAAGGTTTAGCAGGCTATATTCACTAAGCTAGGAGTTAAATTCCTAATAGCAACTGCCTACTACCTGCAGATGGATGGAGCAGCTAAACGGAAGAATTAGACAGTGATTATAGCTATTTGCTATTATACTATGACGAATCTAACGGTATTATAGGTATTAATCCTTCCGGCGTTATAGTACTATCTTAATAACATAGTGGCTATAGCTATTAACTAGTCGCCTAATAAGTTATTATATAGGCTTAAACCGCTAGACCTTATTAACCTTCTTCTAGAGCAAGCAATTTCTAATACACAGCTGGGGGAAGAGGACTTAGAGGCACTTTGCAAGCTTTATTAGAGAGAGGCTCAACTTATAATAACTACTACTGCCGCCTTATCTAAAATCAGATATGACTCCTAATATAACCTAGTAGATATTAATGTTAGAGACATAGTGTACTTATAACTGCACAAAGGATACTAGCTTCTAGGAAAGCTAAAGAAGAAATAGTTACTATAGAGAGCAGGACTATATAAGGTTCTTAAAAAGGTAAACCCTTTATTATACTAACTTGAATTTCTGTTAAACTTAAGGGTATATCTAGTAGTATTAATTGCATATATATAAAAACCATACTAAGGCGGAGATCCTTTTAGCAGGGAGGAAACACCCCTTCTACTAATTAATCTAAAAGGGAGCGGCAAAGCTAATTACTAGGAAATTAAGCGGATTATCTTATATAAGGTAAAAATCTACTATACTAAGGGATAAAGCCCTAAGGTAGCTTACCTTGTAAGATAGAAAGGATATACTACTAAAAATAACTAGTAAATTAATAAAAGCAAGATAAAGGTAAATATATTAGAGTTAATAAATAAATATCTAAGGGAGCATTTAATTAACTAGGATAAGGAGTATAGGAAGAAGGGGCTTATAAGGCAGGAGTGCTAATAATGCCTTAAGGTTAGCAGGATCTAACATCCTGCAGGACCCTACGTAATCACTATAGGTGAAAACATGTGACCCCATTTTCCTATAACACTACTTATAATTTCACTTCACTTTTTACTTAACCCCTCATCTGCACTTTCTAACACGCTAGAATTCCCTGTTTTTCTTTATTTTTTAACCTTTTATTTTTGCTTTTAATTATTATATACTTTATGTCTTTTTTTTATTTTATTTTATTTTTTACTTTTATTGCCCTCTCTTAGATAATTCTAATATATATTATAAGAGATATAAAGGATAAGTTCTATATAGAGGATTTTAATCCTAATATCTTAGTTAAGTTTTTGCTATTTTATAGGGAAAAGCAAAAAATAATAACTAAGTTAGTAAAGCTGTCTCCTAAAGGGAACTAGGTAAGAGTAGCTAGGGATACTAATTCTGCCCTTTATAACCAGATAGCTAAGGCTTAGTAAGAAGATAAGCAAAGGAAAAAGGCATATGCTAACCTAATAACTGCCTATTAATGCTATATAAAGACTATAGCTAAGGATAAAAACAAGGACTTTAGAGCAGATATAGACTATAAGAATGATATTTCTAATGTTAATATATCTAGAGAGATGCTTAGCCCTAGAGGCTAGGTAGCAGTAAAGCACCTCTAAAATACAAAAAAAGGCAAGATAATTACTAATGCCCTTATAACTAAAGGGATCCCTGCTAGTGGTTTAAGTTAAGATCTTCCTATAACTACATAGGAAATGCAAGATAGACTAAAGAAACTAGACTTTAGTAAGCTAATTTACTGTTTTAGTTATATAGATAAATACTATTAGTACTAGGAAATAGAGTTATTCACAGGAGGTAACGCAGGACTAGAGCCTTTTAGAATATAGTAATATTAGGCTAAAGATGGCATATAAAGCATAATAAATGCTATTTACACCTACTCTAAAGATTTTGCGGCCTAGGGGGTGTAAATTAATAGAAATGGATTCTTTATTATAAAGATAAACCCTATATACGTACTATAGATTAGAGTAGTATAACAGATTTTCCTTATTAAGAAATCAATTCTAGTAGCTAATAATAATAGGCAGAAGAAAACTAAATGCCTAGCTAATACCCTAGTTATCCAGAATGTTAAACTCTGTATTAAGTAGGCAGCAGTATAATTCCTTAATAGTAAATAGATAAATAACTAAGCTAAATCCAGAGAGTAGTAACTGGGATTACTATTAAAAGAGAAAGTACTTATAGCTAGATACTGTGATAAGTTAGGAGGCATTAATAGCTTTATAGCTAGGGCACTTGCTACTATAGGACGAGTTAATCTCTTAAGTATGGGTTTTTAATAGGGGATTATTAATACTAGTAAAGAGTATAAAACTATAACCACTTAATAGAATACTAATATGCTAAGGAAGGAACTGGCGGACTAGAGGAATCTAATCTAAGGTTTAGCTAAACAATATAGGCTAATAAGTAAAGCAGCGGCTAGAAAAACTATCTTAAAAGAAATAGAGTTAAGGCTAGCGGACTAAGCTACTAATATATAATTTAGCAAACTTAAAGATAGAACTAATATGCTTCAAGGGGATATTAAGGCCTATAAGAAGTCTTTTAGCATAGTAAAAGCTAGTCTTAAGATTATTAATAGGCATATTATAAGGACCTTAGCTAGAATAGCAGTACTAAAGGATAAGGCTAGGAATATTAAGACTGCTAGGCCTACTCCTTAAACGCCTCTACTAGAATCTACAGCTAGAAAGACAACCTTACCTGTAGTAAGTAAGAAGCTGACCAGCCTAGTTAAACTAAATTTACTAGCTAGTAAAAGAATAAGGTTAGCTATAAAAGCAATAAAGGCAACTATATTAAATATAAGCTTGTTTAAGTTATTGCTAAAAAAGGCAAAGCAAAAGACACCTTCTAAAAATGGGCGTAATATTAATAGCACTATAAAAAGGCAGAAAACAATAATGGAATCCGCAACTAAGAATGCGGAATTAGCTAAAACATTAGATAAATAGGAGACCCTTATATAGTAGTATAAGGACTAAAATTTTAGCTAATATATTATGCTGTCTAACGTTAAAAGCAGTCCCTAAAAATCGCGTGGCTTTAGGCAGATTACTGTTTAATTATAAAATATATAGCTTAGATTAAAGGTTTAGCTGTGTTATAAAGGGTATTGTGGTAAATGGATTAATTATAGAAAAAGTTATATCTAGAGGACTATTGCTTTCCTTATAGTTACTGTGCAATATAGTTTAGATATGGGAAAATTTCACCTCTAGTAAGGATGAGATGGCATGGCTAGTGGCTGTCTTTTGCCTAAAAGTGATAATGCCCTAATAACCTCTATGGAACCACCTTTAATATGCCTGGCTTAAACGCATAAAGGACCTTTATATATAAAGTTAGAAGCAGAGAATAACTTAAGATATTTAACGCACCTTAAGGAAGGGCACAGGCTACCTCTCCTACTTTTAAGAGGAAAGCCTCTCTTCTTATAGCCTAACTCTTTTCCCTTTATATAGCTTCCCTTTATTAGTTTACTAAGTCTTTAGAGGTATAACGTTTTTATTTTTGGTTTAACCTAAGTCTTTTCTATTCTCTTACGTAAGTTATTGCTATAGTTAATAGTTAGTAGCATTATTATAATATAACTATAATACCCTGGACAAGAGAATTACTCATAATATAGCGACTCCTAAAAGCATGTAACCAGAGGTTGCTAGTAATATAGTCACTTTCTAACGAGTTACTTATAGCTATAATAATACGAGTAGATAGAGACGTTCTGCAATTTATATCTTTATTAACAGCTTATAGTGCAAATTTACAAGGCTTATGCGGATAAGGACTTTAAGAAGTGGATATCTAGGTATAACTAGGATAGATCTAACTATAGTTAACAGGTTTATATTACCTAGATTGAATTTCCTTTTATTATGGTTTATTTTGCTTAGACTGAGATGTTTATTTATCTTTAAATTTTATAAGTGGTTATTGTTGGATTATTTACTGCTATTTAAGCAATGTTTCTAGCAGATTGGATGCGACCGGACTAATATAGGGAGGATATATTATAAATTAAATTGCTTTCTTTTATAAATAAAAGTTTTTCTTTATATATATTAACACTAGCTTAAATAGATCCAGAGGACAACCAGGACAGTTATCTTTAAGGGAAGGGCACTTATTATAAGATAATCCGTAATGTTGGATCCCTACTTATATAGGATAGATTTATTATATAGCTAGTAAGACTTAGAATAATAATAACAACAACTTACATAGAATGCACTTAACTATATAACTTAATAGTAGTATATATAAGTGCGTTTAATAACCCCTTTATAATAACGTTAATGACAGCTTTATGGTTGCTTCCAACCGACTACGTGACGATACCACCACATAACAATATACCTTTCGTTAAAAACAAGTTTAGAGTGCAAATTACTAATATTAATCTGGAAGCAGCTACTAAGTTATAGGATCTGACTAATAAGTATAATATTTACTATAATAAAGAAGTAATACTAATACTAGAAAAAGATAAGATAAGAGTTAACTTTGTTAACAGCTGGTAAAACCAGGTTAAGCTAGTAAGAAAGTACTCTCTTAAGCGCAGAGACTAGGAGAAATTCACTAAAGTCTATAATACCATGCACCTAGCAGGTAGGATGTTCTAGTTAATAAAGCTAGCACTAGTAGCCTACCCTAGTTTTATAGTTTAAAGAGATATAGAGAAGATAAAAAAAGGTTAAGTTATTATGGATGCCAGACCCCTTAATAATATTACTATACCAGATATATATCTATTGCCAGACTAAGGCAATATTATACAGGATACTTATAGCAAAGAGTAGAAATCGATTTTTAATATAATAGGGTTTTTCCACTAGCTTCTAGTATAAGAGAAACACTAAAATCATATAGTGGTAATCTCTAAAAAAGGGCTAGAAGCATTATAAGTTGCATTAATAGGGTATAAGAATTCGCCGGCCTTTATATAACGATTTATAGATTGCATTTTCCAACCGTACTAAAGTTTTATTTGTGTTTATATTAATAATATTATCGTCTTTTCTAACACCCTTAAGGATTATCTTAAACACCTTAAGATAGTCTTAAAAGTCCTAGAGGAAAACAAGGTATATATTATAGCAACTAAGTCTTTTATTAGATATTATTTAATTTAACTTCTCGGATTTATAGTTAATACTAATGGAATTATTAATACAAACAACAGAATTAAGTCGTTCTAGTAAATAGAAATTCCTTGCAACTTGTCAACCTTAGAAACCTTTATTAGTATAATAGGATTCCTAAGAGCAGGAATTCCTTAGTTTAAATTACAGATCCGACCACTATAAACTTAAAAGACAGCACTTATACATAAACTTTATAAACATAATAAGTTACTAGTAAGAGCCTTAAAGCAGGTATATAAGAGAAAGGCATAAGAAAAATCCTTTATCCCTATAAAAGATAAGGAAGCGGCCTTTAAAGCACTAAAAACTATGCTTTATAAGAAAATACTACTATAGCACTATAATTTAAAGCAACTATTATTCTTTAAGATTAATGCTTATAAGGAAGGTTTTAGTCTATATGCTTTCTAATTACATAAGAAGTAAAATAGAAAAAGCATACCTAGTAAGGATATTATAGCTATAAAACTTTGCTTAATTCTTTTTCTCTCTTGTTTAATATCCGTAGCTAAAAAGCAGTATGGATTAAATAAGGCAGAGGTAGCCGTAATTGCTTAGGTAATGCAGAAACTGCAAAAAATGGCTTAATCTAACTGTCATCCAGTTAACATCCTAACTAACCATATACCTGCTAAAGGTATTATTAAACACACCTCTTTAGCTATAATAAACCTTAACAAGGCTAACCTAAAATTAGCTAAGGTAGCGAATTATTTGTTATAGTTTAAATTATAAGTAACCTATATACTAGGAATCCTTAACATTATACCTAATACCTTATTACGACTTTTAGTGGATATTATCTATTAAGAGGCAGTAAACCACAGTATATATAATGAATTAGATGCCTATATGTACTTCTATTAGAATTATCAGGCAGTGGCCGTAATAAATAACTTATTAAAGAAGGAGATATTAGCAGGGTATAAATTTAACCTATAATATTATTAAATAATTAAGAGTATTAAGGATTTCTAGCAAAAGCAGCTAAAGCAAGGACAGAACCAACTATAAATTCCACTCTATAGCTAGGACCTTACAAACAAGGGCCTACTCTATTATAAGGATAAAAAAGGGCTTAAATAACTATACATTCTAAGCAGCTATATTAAAACCATACTAAGAACCGCACATAATAACTATTACTACTTTAGAATTAGCAAAATAATAAAAGGTCTGTGTAGTATTTACTTCCTAAAGATATCTAAGTAAATCCAGGAGTATGCAGCATACTATATAACTTACTAGGAGAACTTTATCTTAAGGGATAGTGTTGGAATCGCTTGTCTTGAGGATGGAAGGGATACACGATAGTGACCGGGAATTGTGGGTCATACGCACGATGCGCGTGCCCTAATTGGCTGGATTACTATGTTATGTGACCTAGGGCAGTACTATG
Organism: Aciculosporium take MAFF-241224; assembly: GCA_000222935.2. Taxonomy (NCBI): domain Eukaryota; kingdom Fungi; phylum Ascomycota; class Sordariomycetes; order Hypocreales; family Clavicipitaceae; genus Aciculosporium; species Aciculosporium take. Next base: position 11,357 of record AFQZ01000367.1, read on the forward strand.
GCTACAACACCATACTTCTGCATCGTCCCCCTCTTTTCCCTTTAAATAATTATAAGAATATAGACATTAGACCTTTGTTACCCCCCTGTTATTACTGTAGTAATCACACCCTGTGAAACCAGCACTGATTAGTAGTTATTATAACTATAAATTAGCCAGGAATTAACAGAAGAGATAAACTTCTAATATAATGCACTTATTCACTTAATTGCATAGAATCCGTTGTTTGTGCTACCTAAAAGCAACTTTTTCTATTATTATTGACTTTTGCTACTTATTTATAATTATTAAGAAAGTTTCTTTGTGGAATTTACCCTTTATTGTTAACTTGCTACTAGTCTATAATTAAAGTATCTTCTTTGCCGTCTATTACGGAGAAAACACTAAAAATGGCTTTAACTTCTACTACTAAAGCTAATTAACCCATCTAAGACTTCCTTTCTGTAAAACTCTAAAAGTATTCTAACTACTTTACAGAGAAATGGGCTGAAGCTAATGAATAAATTAACCCTAAAAAAGCTATAACTTCCGAACTTTACAATAAATTTGCCTACTATATTAACTAGTATAAATCTAGTAACCAGTAAGGTACTAGGTTTTTATTTACATACTAAGAAGACTTTAAAGGATAGAATGCCGATATTTTTAAGAAGATTACCCCTAAGGTCTAATAAGTACTTCGAGATATTCTTTAAGATTAAGGAATTAACATGTAAGAAGGATTACAAAGACTAATTAACTATATACTTACTAATTTAGTTAGTATAGATAATTCTGTCTTCTTTCCTAATAGAAAGCTCCTAACAGGAAACAATACTATTAATACGTTAATATTAATAATAACCTTACCTCCCCCTAACCCTCCTAACCCTCCTACTAAAGAAATAATAATAAAAATAACAATCCCCTCTCCCTTAGAATAATAAACTATATTGAAGGAAATCACTAATATAGACCAAAAAGCCTTAAACTCCCTTGCTAGAGTTTATGACAAGGAAAACAAGTATTCTAGAGCACTTTTTAACTTTATATATCCTAAAGTCCTAATCTTTAAGGATATCTACATAGTATAAGGAATTTCGCCTAAGTTATATCTGTTTATACTGTTAATAATGCTTATAGGCAATGCCTATAAATATTACCTTAAGAAATTTAGCGGAAGACTTATTTTATTTAATATAATAACTAAGCAGATAAAGGAAAACTTTAAGACTAAAGAAAATTAAAAATTCTACTAAATATAATTTTAAGAGATAAAGTTTTATTGCGTTACAGCTAAAAATCTAATGAAGACTAAACTTAAATGTTTGGAATTAATGATTTAATAGCTCTTAGACCTATTTAATAGTCTTTACCCCCCCTTTAAGAAAGATATAATCCTTAGGCGCTAACTGGAAATATCTATTCAAGATAGCCCTGAATTTAACCAGATAACCTATGTCCGAACCAATACCTATAAAGGCGTAGTTAGTAATATTCGCCGCTGCCTTATAATAAAAGATATAATAAAACCTGTTTTGAAATCATCCATAAGCTAATGGATTGTAAGAGAAAGCAAGTATTAACCTTAAAACACTACCCCGAGCACTGACATGGTCTTGTTTACTAACTAACAATATTTACAAGCTTCCTAACCCTAAAATAAAGCTAGATCCAAGAAATGCTTTATTTATTATAAAGAAGGATGTTAGTTAACTAACCATCCTATCTTTAAATAAAAGAAAGTAAAAGAAACTTAGTAAAGCAACTAAAGGCATAAATCCCCTCCTTCTGAACGCTAACTTCATGCATTCTTATAAGTATTTAAAGGTAAAGACAAAGAGTTATTACCCCCGGATAGTAGGGATAAGGATAAATACAAAAAAGCTGCCTAGAATGTAGTATTTATTGCCTTTAAAGAAGAAAAAGCATAAAGTAATAGAGAAGCACAAGAAACCCTCATGTTTATAACTTTCTTTACACAAGCACCTAATCCCTCTCTCTTTTCTGCCTTAACCGTAAATTTCCTGTAAGATAACGCCTTTAAACATACGTTATTTATTAAAGACCCTTATGACTGCAATACTAATAAAACCATATAAAAGCAGGTATTTCTCGTGGATTTATAATATACCATAGAAACGTTTTATAGTATCCTTCTAGATACTAGAGCAGCCGGAATTTTAACTGCTAGCTAAGGTTAAGTCAAAGCCTTAATGCGCCTTATGACAGACCTTACAATTAAGCCTTCTTTTAACCAGAAAACCATTAACTTTAGTACCAGAAGTGCGACCTTAAATGGCATTTTAAAGCTTCTTATAATCTTTAGTATAATTTCTTTTTATGTTCTTAATAGTACCACGCTTTTCCTATATTCTATTACGGATATAAATAGAATAGGTATTAAGCTTAATAATCTTAAGAACCTTCTTATCTAAGGAGAAAAGAAAGTACCCATTATTAGAAAATAGGGATATTCTTAGTAAACAATTAGTTCCTAAGAACCTGCCGTTTTTATACTCTTAAAAGCAGAAATTTGCTAACTTTATTGTTAATTTAGCCACCCTTTAATTAACTAACTGCACAACCTTCTTGCCAAGGCCGGTGAAGATTTTAACAGAGCTAACATAGGAAAAATCACACATGCCTGTTACTAATGTCAGATGAACGCCAAGGCTCTAAGTAGATTTAAGTTTACTCTTAAAGATAATCTTAAATTTAACTATAAGGTCCTCGTTAATATTATATAAATTAATAAAAAGCCTGTCCTCTATGTTATTAACTTAGTAACTTTATTTTAAGCCACTTGCTTTCTTAAACCCTAATAACAGAAAGCTTAAGATATTTAGAACGCCCTTAAGGAATGTTGGATTGATATATATCTTAGTCCCCTAGACTAGATAGTCCATAATGCCAGAAGAAACTTCGCTTCTAGCAAATTCAGGCATTTAGCTTAACTATTATTAATTAATATTAATAAAGTCCCTGTTAAAGCACACAATAGCATCGGAAAACTTAAGCAATATCACGCCCCTCTTTAAAGAGTGTATAATATTATTAAGACTAAAGCTTATAGTCTTTTCTTAAAAGAGCAGATGCTTTAGATAGCTGTTAAAGCAGTTAACAACTCCGCCGGCCTAAATAGCCTTATTCTAACCCTTTTAATCTTTAGAACATATCTAAGAATAATAAATAATTCTCTCCTAAGCCTTAAAGTTACTTAAAGAGCTAAGATGCTTTAAAAAGCAATAGACAAAGCAAGGCATAGCCTTATAAGGCATGAAGTTAATAATGCCCTTAACACTTAAAATAGCCTAATAACCCTGCTGATACATAATCTCCCCTTAAACTCTAATGTATAAGTTTATTATAAGAAAGGTAAATAGACTGGCCTATATAAGCTTTTTTTAATAAAAGGAGAGACTTATATTATTAAAATGCCTTACAGCCCTATAAAGTTTTAATCTATAGTTATTAAGCCATATATTACTTTGCCAGAAGCAGAGACTTCTTATAAGGATAACTAAGCTTAAAATAAGAAAGCTATAGGAATAGCTTTAACCTTCTAAGAAGGGCAAGGCCTATGCCTAAATAACCCAGACTAGGAAAACGCCGAGATTAATAAGATTGTTCACGAGACTCCCCCTAACGAAATTATTTATAAGACTTCCCCTAATAAAATTATCCACGAGACTCCCCCTAATAACCCTATGAATCTAATACAAAGAGGCCGTAGAAGACCTCGGAAATACCCTTAACTAGAAGCTTTTCTTATAGAGAAAGAAAAGGCAGATTTTTAACTTATAATTAACCTCTGTATGTAAGGAAAGATAAACCATGCCTGGAGAACCATTTGAACTCTCTAATAAGGCCGAGATTAACGCTTTACTAGCAAGAAATATGTTTAAATTTATTTAATTTAACCCTTAAAAGCATAAAAACAAGAGACTCTTTAGTTTACAAATAGTATGTGAGATTAAGGACAAAGTAATTAATTCTTTATACAAAAAATCGCAATATGTTATTTAAGGCTATAGTAACCGTAGGAAAGAGGTTATCCTTATATAGTCCCTAATAATTTAAAGACCTAGCTAGAGGCTTATCGTCGCTCTTGCTCTATTACTAAAAAAAGAAGGCATTATGGCTTAGTTAAGGGATATTACCTAAGTATACATATAATCACAGACAAAGCTTAATCACACAATTCTTACAAAGCTTCTAGCATAAATTGCACACCTTTACCTGCTAGATGTTATTATAGTCATAATAAAGCTGTTATACGAAATAGCAGAAGCAGGCATGTATTAGTGGTCAACGTATTTTAATTATTATTGCTAAAAACTCCAGATAATTACTTCTACCTATAACCTATGTCTACTTATTTCTTTAAAGAAAAGCTCTTGTTTTAGACTTATTAGAATGCAGACTAATGACATGTTAGGCCTTAGTAATACTGAATTCTTTAATTATAAAGAAGTTAAATTGAAAAATGCCGGATTTCTCGTAAAGCTAAAGTAACGCCTAGAGAAATCAATACCATTGATGTTTAATGGTTGCATTTTAAGCAAAGCTAATAATAATATCTTCTTCCTATAATAAAAGGCATAAGGAAAGAAGTTATTAGAAGTTAATTAGGATAATTAAGCTTAATATATTAAGCAAAGGGCTTAAGGTGCATACATTGCTTTTATCTGCTAACCTAAAGCCTCTTATGATCTTTTGGTTACTGCCTAAAGTTAACAACTAGAACCTAACAATATAATGAAGCTTAACAAGAGGCTTAAGTAGTAAATTAACAATCAGACTTATGGACTTTACTACATGCCTCTCTTACTAGAAAATGCCTCCCTCTATGTTTTTATTAATAGCTCCTTTACTAATAATAAAGACCTTAGCTTATAAATCAGCTATGTAATTATTCTTAGGAATAAGGAAAGAAACGTTAATGCCTCTAAATTCACGCTTATAGGTAATATTATAACCTATAGCTCTATGAAATCTAAAAAAGTTACAAGGAGCGCCTTAGCATTAAAGCTATACGGAATGGTTTAAGGAGTTAATATTACTTACATAATAAGTATAACTTTAAGGATTATTACTAATTAATTAAATAAGCTAAACATCCTGATTATAATATATACTAACTCTTTTTTATTATATAAGTATATTGTTAAGTTAGGCACTATAAAAGAGAAAAGGCTTATAATTAATATTATAGCGCTGCAACAGTTATATAAGCGAAGGGAAATCGCGGAAATCCGATGGATAAATGGCTATAATAACCTTGCTAATGTAATAATAAAGGCTTCCCTAAATAGAAGCCTTAAGACCTTCGTAACCAAGAATAAGGCTTGGATTTAAGTGGAAGGTTAGGTAAAGAGACCGGTATTAAGCGTTAAAGCTAAAGCTGCTTAAGCGCATAATAAAGAGTTTAAATTTAATGAATCTAAACGCGATTAATTAAGGGACTTTAAGGATGCTCTAGACTAGGGAAAAGTTATTTATTTAGTGTTTTAGAGCAATTTCTCTTTTTTAATAAAGAGAGAGTTTGTAAGTGTTAGAATTGCTTGTCTTAAGGATAGAAGGGATATATAATAGTAACTGGGAATTATAGGTTATATGCACAATATGCATGCCCTAATTAGCTGGATTATTATGTCATGTGACCTAGGGCAGTACTGTAGCCATAACACTACACTTCTGTATCATCCCCCTCTTTTCCCTTTAGATAATTACAAGAATATAAACATTAGACCTTTGTTACCCCCCCGTTATTGCTGCAGCAATCACACCCTGTGAAACCAGCAGATAGAGTGATCGGAAAAATAAGACCTTTATAGTTAAAACTAATGCCATTTTACACCATCTCTCTAGACTTTATCACTAATATGCCAGAGGTAGACTTAGTAAATACCATATAGGCCATAAAAGGATACTTAAAGTACAATTCCCTTTGCCTAGTAAACTGTTTATTTAGCAAGAGAACCCTCTTAATCCTAGGAAATATAATGTATTTAGTATCTATATAGGCAGAACTGCTTCTTTAAGCTTTATATATTATAGACTAGGGACTACTAAGGCAAATAGTTAGCAATAGGGACCCTAAATTCATTTTTAAGGTTTAGTAGGCAATATTTACTAAGCTAGGAGTTAAATTCCTAATAGCAACTACCTATTACTTACAGATAAATAGAGCAGCTAAATAAAAGAACTAAACAGTAATAATAGCTATTTACTATTAGACTGTAATAAATCTAATAGTACTATAGGTATTAATCCTTCTAGCTTTACAGCACTATCTTAATAATACAGTAGCTATAGCAATTAACTAGTTGCCTAACAAGTTATTATATAGGCTTAAACCACTAGACCTTATTAACCTCCTCCTAAAGCAAGCAATTTCTAACTTATAGCTAGGGGAAGAAAACTTAAAAGCACTTTATAAGCTTTATTAAAAAAAGGCTTAACTTATAATAACCACTGCTGCTACCCTATTTAAAATCAGATATAACTCCTAATATAACCTAGTAAATATTAACATTAGAGATATAGTATACTTATAACTATATAAAGGATACTAGCTTCTAGAAAAGCCAAAGAAGAAATAATTACTATAAAGAGCAGGACTATATAAGGTTCTTAAAAAGGTAAACCTTTTATTATACTAACTTAAATTTCTATTAAACTTAAGAGTACATCTAGTAGTATTAATTACATATATATAGAAACCATACTAAGGCAGAGATCCCTTTAGTAAGAAGAAAACACCCCCTTTACTAATTAATTTAGAAGGGAGCAGTAAAGCTGATTACTAGGAAATTAAGCAGATTATCTTATATAAGGTAAAAATCTACTATACTAAGGGACAAAGCCCTAAGGTAGCTTATCTTATAAAATGGAAAGAATATACTACTAAAGATAACTAGTAAATTAATAAAAGCAAAATAAAGGTAAACGCATTAGAGTTAATTATTATTATTCATGTACGCTAGGTAGCTAGAGCCACTAACTAGTTCATCAACTAACTTCTTAATATAGGAAAAACCCTAAGATAGGGGAGAAAACCCATATTCTTCTATATAGCTCCCGCTAAGCCTCTAATATAAAGTCTTTATTATTTCTAACCATTAGTATAAGATATCTGCTAGTTCCCTAGAACTACAGATAATAACAGAAGTATGGTTATGCTTTATATAAAAGGTTAGTATGTTAGTAAAAACCCCCTATAAGCACCTCCCCTCCTAGTCCGGCTCTTCCTCCTCTATTCTATTATTTCCATTGCCTTTGGTCCCTTTCTTAGCCTTATTATTATATATCTGCCACGCCTTACTAAGCTCCTCTACTAACCTGTACTACTAAAGTCACCTAGTTAAAAGCACCTACTTTATAATATTTAGTGCTAGCTTCTTATTATTAAGCACTGCCCTAAGTTCCCGTGGATCTCTTATTACAGGCACTGCTAGAATTAGTCTTAAATGGTTATATTCTAGGTATAACAGGATAAGGTAGTAGATATCCTTATCTCCTCCCTAGTATTAGCATATTAGTAAAGTTACCTTAGGCACCTATCTGTTATAAAGGAAGGTATTTAGCCCTATTTTTTCTGTTTAAAGCTAAACTAGGGCTGTAGATTTATACTTAAGCAGGCTATTATAAAGCTTTACTATCTTTTTTATGCTCTTAAAGTTAGGTTCCTTGTCTGCTACTATTGCTTTTACCTATTTTCTTCTCACCTAAGCCTTATGCCTCTACTAAATCCACTGTTTTTCCCACTCCCTCTCTAATTCCTATCTAGCTGTAAGGCTGTTAGGGAGGGGGGGGGGCATTAAGAAACGCCTTATAGCGATTACATCGGCGGCCTCTTCCTTAGCATCGTAGCTACAATGCTATTAAATTACAGGCCTGCTGTATTTTCTTACCTATGCTACTATCCTTAAGTCTTTAGTAAAATCGTTATTTAATATAATTAAGGTACAGATCTACTAGCAGTACTGCTGCTTTTATCTCTAAGAGTATTACTAGTATTGCCTTATATGCCTTTATAACCTGCCTTAAGCATTTATTCTATTCCCTTATAAATGCCTTTACTACCCCCTGTGCTACCCCTTTTAGCTTGCTATAGGTGTGGTATATCCCAGCTTTATAGGCTATTATGCTTCTTATTACCTATATATAAAGGGATCTTACACACTCTAGTCGGCATCCCTATATAAACGCAGCCAGCGCTATAAGCGCTAATTTCTGCCATAATAATTTAGCATTCACCTTCTTTATATAGGTTAACTAATAAAGCTTCTAGTAAATCCAAACCCCTAGAAATCGCGCTAATTATGTTGGTTATATTATTGCTCTTCTAAGTCGGATTATTGTTATAATTACCTACCTCTTCCTTATAAAGTATATTAGCTTGCTCTTTCCTAAGTTAAAATTTAGCCTATACTCCTTTAACTACTTCTTATACATTCTTTAGGCTCTTTTTAGTTATACTTTTATCTCCTCTACTGTTTTTTTATATACTATAATGTTTATATTATCTAAGAACCCTAATGTTAACGTTAATTCTGCCGCCGCTAGTCTTTAATATAGTAGCATAATATAAAGTAGGAAGAGGATAGGAGACACTAGCAACCCTTATAAAACCCCTATAGTGACTTAGATTTCCTTAGTAATATGTCTGTTAAACGCTAATTATGCTCTTCTTTCTAACGTAAAGCCCTGTGCCTATCTAGCCATTTACCCTAGCAGTCCTAACTCCTTTATAATACAGATTAATTATTTATAGCTAATAGTGTTAAATGCCTTAGTAATATCTAGCTATAGTAATAATGCTATTCCCTAGTAATGCTACGCCGTTCTTATAACCTCTTTTAGCATACTTAGTACTATCTTTATTAATCTGCTAGCCTTGTTGCCTATCTGTATATCTAGCAGTATATAGCCTTCCTCTGCTATAATAGTAATTCTCCTTATAATAGCTTCCTTAATCACTTTACTTATTATGTTTAATAGCAATATTAGCCTCTACCCCCCTGATCTGCCTAACTCCTTAAGGGACTTCCTAGGTTTATATAAAACTACTACCTTTACTTATTAGAAGGAGGCTAGATAATATCCTAAGCTATAGCAAGCATTTACAAGGCATGTTAAACATAATATTAAGGCCGCTCTGCATAGCTTAAGGAAACCTATTAATAGCTTATCTAGTCCTAGGGCTTTTTAACTTGCTATATTCTTTATAACCTCTTTAATTTCCTCCTTTATAAACACAGGAACTGCCTAATTATTATTATAGTATCTTATCCCCTTCTCTGCCTTTAGACCTAAAGCCCTAGCTATAAATAAAGGGAAGAACCTCTCTGTAAATGCCCTTACCTTACCCTTATATATAACCTCTACTATCTCCTCCCTGCTATTATCTCCTAGCCAGGTTAGTAGTGGGACCTGTTGCCTTTTAGGAGGAAGTCTACTCTATAGCTAGGCCTAACGCTCTAGGGTCTAAAGACTCCCTTTAGACCTAAATAACTTACTAACTACCTATTGCTAGCTACTTTTCTTTTCCTCTAAGATAATATAATTCTGTTTTTTTATAGCTTCTGTTAAGGCCTGCCACGCTTCCTGCGTCCGTTATTACTACTACTACTTATTAGCATGTCTTGCCTTTACTATTATATTTCTTACCCTTTTATTCTACTAAGGCTATGGTTTACTGCGCCCTTAAGATCGCTTAGGTACTGCTATATTAGCTATCTCTATAAGCTATTAGGTAAGCTACTGTATATAGTTATTAATTTCTTGCTAGTTATACAGCAGAAGCTCTAACCCCTTCTTTTTAAGCCTGTTTAAAGCCTCTGCTATAATAAGGTTCTTGTCCGCTGTCCTCTAACCCCAGACTAACCCTAGGCTGTTGCTTAATTCCTTATTTATTTTAATGCTAATAAGCTAGGGTATATAGTCAGATCCGGCGATTTCCACTAGCCTAATAAATTTAATACTAACATCGTGGGTGGTCTACGTATAGTTAATAGTGCTGTCCCTGCTGCTATGTTCTCTCCTTATTACTTCCCTAAACAGCATAGCTAGGCTAAGTTACTACCTTATTATAAATTCTAATATCTTATTATGCCCTAGAGATGTTTAGCTAAATCTGTCCTATAAGGGGTGATATTAGTTAAAGTCCCCTATAAACATACTCCGGCCCTTTACCTAGGTATTAGTAAAGTGTTATAAAGGCATTTACCACTTCCTTTTATAAGCTAGGGAATAAATATTATATATCTTTACTTTATATAGCTTAATACTACACTAATCCTCCCCCCTCCCTATAGTCTAAAGTCCTATCTTAACCTTTTAGTATATATAAATTACTATTCTTCTGCTATATATTACTAATATATAGTGTCATTAAGATAGATTTAGTAGTATACTATTATAGCCTCCTGGTTCCTAGATAGCTATTACCTTAGGGCTAATATTATGCCCTAACGCTAGATATACTAGATTGCTTTTCTTTTATGTATTCTAGTATATAACCTTAATTATATACTTTATTATGTGCTTTAGAGCACCCTAGTTAGGCTGGCTCTAGTATTATTTAGCCCTTTAGTTAGCTATAGAAAGGCTAGTATTATGCCTTTCTTTACTAGTCTTTATTATCCTAATCTTAGCTTATAGGTTTGTCTTGTAAAAGGGCCCCTTAGTTATATACTCCTTCCTTTTAGCTGCCTCTTTATTAGTTCTCTAGTTTTTTCTCCCTAATAACCCTTGCCTATAGTAGCCATTACGACCTCTGACCGATGGTTACGAAAGAACAGCGGCCTTATAGCATAAGCCTCCCTAGCCTACTACTATCTCTTATTACTTACTAAGCATAGTTAAGACTATACTAGATATACCCCTATATAATTTAAGCATCTCTCCTATACCTTACTTATTAATATCAGGCAAGTCCTCTCTCTCTTAGGGTGTTTTTTAGCAGCATACCTGCTATATCTTGCTTTTTCCTTATAGTATCTAGTAATATATCTAATCTTATAGTAGTTATAATATTGCTTTAGGTGGATTATCTTGTTATATAGCTTAGCATTAAAAATCTCTGCTTAGTATACTATTTTCCTATAGCATAGTTAGTTTGCTGCCTTAGTACCCTTAATACTAACCACTAATAGTGCCCTTGTTGCTATTCCTCTTGGCTTCTATATTATTATTTTTACTATATTTAATCTATTCTCCTTTTTAATATTCTTCCTTATATTTTTAATCACAATATAGTTTATTAATTATATTAGGAATTCCTTAATAATCACACTAAACATCTTCCTATTTACTTCCGCCTTAGGTCTAAAGGCAACTCTTACTTAGGCTGTGTTTTCCTTTTATTTCCTCCTTGCTTTTATAAACATAATAACTATGTCTTTACTTTATAATTAGTATACTACTACTGCCTTCTCTATGCTAATAGCACTATTTACTGCCTTTATAATCTCTCTTAGTAATTTGTTCCTAACTGCCTTACTAATAGTGCTTTCCTTTACTAGTGCTTTTTAGTAATAGCGGGCTAGTATTGCCATACCCTCTGTTTAGGCTAAAGGTATTGTTATATTCTGCCCTATAACTCTATAAGCTATAATATTTGCCTAAGTCCCCCTAACTACTAATCTAGTCCTATAAACAGCCTTTATTACCTTCTTAACTACCTTCTTAACTATGGTTTTTACTCTACTACTAACTGCTTTTATAATTAAGGCTTATAGGCCTTCCGTATTAGTTCTTGCTTAGGCTATCTCCCCTTCTATATCTATAATAATTTATATAAAAGTTTTAATAAAAGCCTATACTTCTATTATTTTTACCTTTAGGATAACTTTTATTATTAATTCCTTTAGTAATTTTATTTTATTCTTTAGTTTTTTCTGCACTACTGTTACTTTAGGATTCTCTCCTTAATATTATGTTTCTTTTTAGGTAGTGCCTTGTCCTTTATTAGTTGCAGATCTATATAAAAATTTATTAATTATTATACCCCTTATGCTACTTACTTCCCTTATATAATGTGCTATTACTAGGGGGGGTAATTAATAATAAGGAATCTGATTCTATGCTTCTTTTTTGTTTTAGGCGTAATACCGCATCGTATCCGCGGTGTTGAATTTCCTTAATTCCTCCCCCGAGGTAATATTACTAATATGTTCCATTAGAGTTAATAAATAAATATTTAAGAGAGCATTTAATTAACTAGGATAAGGAGTATAGGAAGAAGGGGCTAATAAGGCAGGAGTGCTAATAATGCCTTAAGGTTAGCAGAATTCAACATCCTGCAGGACCCCATGTAATTACCATAGGTAAAAATACATAACCCTATTTTCCTATAATACCACTTATAATTTCACTTTACTTTTTACTTAACCCCTTATCTGCACTTTCTAATACGCTAGAATTCCCTGTTTTTCCTTATTTTTTAACCTTTTATTTTTGCTTTTAATTATTATACACTTTAAGTCTTTCTTTTATTTTATTTTATTTTTTACTTTTATTACCCTTTCTTAGACAATTCTGATATATATTATAAAAGATATAAAGAATAAGTTTTATATAAAGGATTTTAATCCTAATATCCTAATTAAGTTTTTACTATCTTATAGGGAAAAGCAAAAAATAATAACTAAGTTAGCAAAGCCATCTCTTAAAGGGAACTAAGTAAGAGTAGCTAGGGACACTAATTCCGCCCTTTATAACTAAATAGCCAAGGCTTAGCAAGAAGATAAGCAGAGGGAAAAGGCATATACCGACCTAATAACTGCCTATTAATACTATATAAAGACTATAGCTAAGGATAAGAATAAGGACTTTAAAGTAAATATAGACTATAAAAATAACATTTTTAATATTAATATATCTAGAGAAACGCTTAGCCCTAAAGGCTAGGTAGCAGTAAAGCGCCTCTAGAATATAAAAAAGGGCAAGATAATTACTAATACCCCTATAACTAAAGGGATCCCTACTAGTAGTCTAAGTTAAGATCCTCTTATAATTATATAAAAAACACAGAATAAACTAAAGAAACTAGACTTTAGTAAGCTAATTTACTGTTTTAGTTATATAAATAAATACTATTAGCACTAGGAGATAAAGTTATTCATAAGAGGTAATATAGGACTAAAGCCTTTTAGAACATAGTAATATTAGGCTAGAGATGGCATATAGAGTATAACAGACACTATCTATACCTACTCTAAAGATTTTACAGCCTAGGGGGTATAAATCAACAGAAACGGATTCTTTATTATAAAGATAGACCTTATATATACACTATAAATTAGAGTAGTACAATAGATTTTCCTTATTAAGGAATTAATTCTAGCAGCTAATAATAACAGGCAGAAGAAAACCAAATACCTGGCTAATACCCTAGTTATTTAAAATGTTAAACTCTGTATTAAGCAGGCAGTAGCATGATTTCTTAATAGCAGATGGATAGATAACTAAGCTAAATTTAAAGAGTAGTAACTAGAATTACTATTAAAAGAAAAAGTACTTACGGCTAAATACTATAACAAGTTAGGAGGCATTAATAGCTTTATAGCTAGGGCACTTGCTATTATAAAATAAGTTAATCTCTTAAGCATAGGTTTTTAACAGGGAATTATTAATGCTAGTAAAGAGCATAGAACCGTGACTACTTAACAGAATACTAACGCACTAAGAAAGGAACTAGCAAACCAGAGAAATCTAATCTAAGGTTTAGCTAAATAATATAGGCTAATAAGCAAAGCAGTAGCTGGAAAGACTATTTTAAAAGAAATAGAGTTAAGGCTAGTAGACTAAGCTATTAATATATAATTTAGTAAACTTAAAGATAGAACTAATACGCTTAAAGGGGACATTAAGGCCTATAAGGAGTCTTTTAGCATAATAAAAGCCAGTCTTAAGATTATTAACAGGTATATTACAAGGACCTTAGCTAGAATAGTAGCACTAGAGGATAAGGCTAGGAATATTAAGACTGCTAGGCCTACTCCTTAAATACCTCTGCTAGAATTTATAGCTAGAAAGACAACCTTGCCTATAGTAAGTAAAAAGCTAACTAGCCTAGTTAAACTAAATTCGCTAGCTAGTAAAAGAATAAGGTTAGCTATAGGAGTAATAAAGGCAACTATATTAAACATAAGCTTGTCTAAGTTATTACTAAAAAAGGCAAAGCAAAAAACGCCTTCTAAAAATGGGCGTAATATTAATAGCGCTATGAAAAGGCAGAAAACAATAATAGAATCCGCAACTAAGAACACGGAATTAGCTAAAACATTAGACGAATAAGAGACCCTTATATAATAACATAAGGACTAAAATTTTAGCTAATATATTACGCCATCTAACGTTAAAAGCAGTCCCTAAAAATCATATAGCTCTAAGCAGATTATTATTTAATTACAATACGTATAGCTTAAATTAAAGGTTTAGCTATATTATAAAGGGCATTATAGCAAATAGATTAATTATAGAAAAAGTTATATCTAGAGAACTATTGCTTTCCTTATGGTTATTATGCTATATAGTTTAGATATAGGAAAATTTCACCTCTAGTAAGGATAAAATAGCATAGCTAGTGGCTGTCTTTTGCTTAAAAGTAATAATACCCTAATAACCTCTATGGAACTACCTTTAATATGCCTAGCTTAAACGCATAAAGGACCTTTATATATAAAGTTAAAAGCAGAGAATAACTTAAGATATCTAATGCATCTTAAGGAAGGGCACAGGCTACGTTTCTTACTTCTAAGAGGATAGCCTCTCTTCCTATAGCCTAACTCTTTCCCCTTTATATAGCTTCCCTTTATTAGTCCACTAAGTCTTTAAAGGCATAATATTTTTATTTTTAGTTTAACCTAAGTCTTTTCCATCCTCCTGTATAAGTTATTACTATAGTTAATAGTTAGTAGCATTATTATAATATAACTACAACACCCTAGACAAGAGAATTACTTATAATATAGCAACTCCTAAAAGCACATAACCAGAGGTCGCTAGTAACATAGTTACTCTCTAACAAGCTACTTATAGCTATAATAACACAAGTGGATAGAGATATTCTATAATCTACATCTCTATTAACAGCTTATAGTATAAATTTATAAGGCTTATACAGATAAGGACTTTAAGAAGTAAACATCTAAGTATAACTAAAATAGATCTAACTATAGTTAATAGGTTTATACTACCTAAATTGAATTTCCATTTATTATGGTTTATTTTGCTTAGACCGAGATGTTTATTTATCTTTAAATTTTATAAGTAGTTATTATTAGATCGTTTACTGCTATTTAAGCAATGTTTCTAGCAGATTAAATGTAACCAGACTAATACAGGGAGGATATGTTATAGATTAAATTACTTTTTTTTATAGATAAAAGTTTTTCTTTATATATATTAACACTAGCTTAGATATATCCAGAGGACAACTAGGATAGTTATTTTTAAGGGAGGGACACTTATTATAGAATAATCCACAATATCAGATCCCTACCTATATAGAACGGATTTATTATACAGCTAGTAAGACTTAGAATAACAATAACAATAACTTACATAGAATGCACTTAATTATATAACTTAATAGTAGTATATACAGGTGCGTTTAATGACCCCTTTATGATAACGTTAATAACAGCTTTACGGTTGCTTCCAACCGACTACGTGACGATACCACCACGTAACAATTAACTTTTACTACTTATCCACGATCATTAAGAAGTTTCTTTATAGAATTTATCCCTTATTATTGATATTTGCTACTAGTCCACAATTAAAGTATCTTCTTCGCTGTCTATCATAGAGAAAATACTAAAAATAGCTTTAACTTCCACTACTAGAGCTGATTAACCCATCCCTGTCTAAGAATCCCTTCTTATAAAACTCTAAAAGTATTTCAACTACTTTACAGAGAAATAAGCTAAAGCTGATAAATAAATCAACCCTAAAAAAGCTATAACTTCCGAACTTTATAATAAATTTGCCTACTATATTAATAAGTATAAATCTAGTAACTAGCAAAGTACTAGATTTCTGTTTATATACTAAGAAGACTTTAAAGGATAGACTGCTAATATTTTTAAGAAGATTACCCCTAAGGTCTGATAAGTACTTTAAGATATTCTTTAAAATTAAGGAATTAATACGTAAGAAGGATTATAAAGACTAATTAACCAGGTACTTGCTAATTTAGTTAGTATAAATAACTCTGTTTTCTTTCCTAATAGAAAGCTCCTAACAGGAAACAACACTATTAATACGTTAACATTAATAATAACCTTACCTCCCCCTAACCCTCCTAACCCTCCTACTAAAGAAACAATAATAGAAAAAACAATCCTCTCTCCCCTAGAATAACAAATAATATTAAAGAAAATTACTAATATAGACCAAAAAGCCTTAAACTCTCTTACTAGAGTTTATAATAAGAAAAATAAGTATTCTAGTGTACTTTTTAACTTTATATATCCTAAAGTCCTAATCTTTAAGGATATCTATATAGTATAAGAAATTTCGCCTAAGTTATACCTGTTTGTACTATTAATAATGCTTATAGGCAATGCCTATAAGTATTACCTTAAGAAATTTAGTAGAAGACTCGTTTTATTTAACATAATAATTAAATAGATAAAGGAAAACTTTAAGACTAAAGAAAATCAAAAATTCTACTAAATATGATTTTAAGAGATAAAGTTTTATTGCATTATAGCCGAAAATCTAATAAAAACTAAACTTGAATGTTTAGAATTAATGATTTAACAGCTCTTAAACCTATTTAATAGTCTTTACCCCCCTTTTAAGAAAAATATAATCCTTAGGCGCTAACTAGAAATATTTATTTAAGATAGCCCTAAATTCAACTAGATAACCTACGTCTAAACCAATACCTATAAAGGCATAGTTAGTGATATTCGCCACTGCCTTATAATAAAGAATATAATAAAACCTGTTTTAAAATCATCTATAAGCTAATGGATTGCAAGAGAAAGCAAGTATTAATCTTAAAACACTACCCTAAGCACTAATATAGTCTTATTTACTAACTAACAATACTTACAAGCTTCCTAACCCTAAAATAAAGCTAGATCAAAGAAATGCTTTATTTATTATAAAGAAGGATATTAGTTAACTAACTATTCTGCCTCTAAGTAAAAGAAAGTAAAAGAAACTTTGTAAAATAACTAAAGGCATAAATCCCCTCCTTCTAAATGCTAATTTCATGTATTCTTATAAGCATTTAAAGGTAAAGATAACGAGTTATTACCCCCGGATAGTAGTAATAAGAATAAACATAAAAAAGCTGCCTAGAACGCAGCATTTATTGCCTCTAAAGAAGAAAAAGCATAAAACGATAAAAAAGCATAAGAAACCTTTACATTTATGAATTTCTTTATATAAGCACCTAATCCCCCTCTCTTTTCTATCTTAACCATGAATTTCCTATAAGATAACGCCTTTAAACACGTATTATTTATTAAAGACCCTTACGACCGCAATACTAATGAAACTATACAATAGCAGGTATTTCTTATAGATTTATAATATACTATAGAAACGTTTCACAGTATCCTCCTAAATACTAAAGCAGCCGGAATTTTAACTACTAGCTAAGGTTAAGTTAAAGCCTTAATACGTCTTATAACAGACCTCACGATTAAGCCTTCTTTTAACTAAAGAACTATCAACTTTAGTGCTGGAAGCGTAACATTAAATGGCATTTTAAAGCTTCCTATGATTTTTAGTATGATTTCTTTTTATGTTCTTAATAGTACTATGCCTTTCCTATATTTTATTATAGATATAAATAGAATAGGTATTAAGCTTAATAATCTTAAGAACCTTCCTTTTTAAAGAGAAAAGAAAGTACTTATTATCTGGAAATAAGGACATCCTTAGTAAATAATTAGTTCCTAAGAACCTGCTGTCTTTATGCTCTTAAAAGCATAAATTCGCTAACTTTATTTTCAATTTAGCCACCCTTTAATTAACTAACTGCACAACCTTCTTGCTAAAGCTAGTAAAGATTTTAACAGAGCTAACATAGGAAAAATCATATATACCTATTACTAATGCCAGATGAATACTAAGGCTCTTAGTATATTTAAGTTCACCCTTAAAGATAATCTTAAATTCAACTATGAGGTTCTTGTTAATATTATGCAAATTAATAAGAAGCCTATCCTCTATGTTATTAACTCAGCAACTTTATTTTAAGCCGCTTGCTTTCTTAGACCCTAATAATAAAAAGCTTAAGATATCTAGAACGCCCTTAAAAAATATTAGATTAATACATATCTTAGACCCCTAGACTAGATAGTTTATAATACCAGAAGAAACTTTACTTCTAGTAAATTCAGGCATTTAGCTTAACTATTATTAATTAATATTAGTAAAGTCCCTATTAAGGCATACAATAGCATTAGAAAACTTAAGCAATATTATGCCCCTTTTTAAAGAGCATATAATATTATTAAGACTAAAGCTTATGGTTTTCTCTTAAAAGAGCAGATACTTTAAATAGCTATTAAAGCAGTTAACAACTTAGCTGGCCTAAATAGCCTTATCCCTACCCTCTTAGTTTTTAGAACCTATCTAAGGATAACAAACAATTTCCCTTTAAGCTTTATAGTTGCCTAAAGAGCTAAGATACTTTAGAAAGTAATAGATAAAGCAAGACATAGTCTTGCTAGGTGCTAAGTTAATAATGCCCTTAATTATAAGTATAACCTTTATATTATTAAAAAACACCGCGAATACGACGCGGTATTACGCCTAAAACGGAAAAGAAGCATAGAATCGGATTTCTTATTATTAATTACCCCCCCTAGCAATAGCGTATTATATAAGGAAAGTAAGCAGTATAAAGGGCATAATAATTAATAAATTTTCGTATAGATCTATAACTAATAAAAAATAAGGCACTACCTAGGAAGAAATATAGCCTTAAGGAGAGAATCCTAGAGTAGTAGTAGTATAGGAAAAACTAAAGAATAAAATAAAATTACTAAAGGAATTAATAATAAAAGTTATCCTAAAGGCAGAAATAATAAAAGTATAAGCTTTTATTAAAACTATTATATAAATTGCTATAAATACAGGAGAGAAGATAGCCTAAATAAGAACTAGCACGGGATGCCTACAGGCTTTAATTATAAAGGCAGTTAATAGTAAGGTAAAAACCATAGTTAAGAAGGCAGTTAAGGAGGTAATAAAGGCTATTCCTAGGACTAGATTAGTAGTTAGGGGGACTTAGGTAATTATTATAGCTTATAGAGTTATAGGGTAGAAGATAATAATCCCTCTAGCCTAAACAGAGGGTATAGCAATACCGGCCTGCTATTACTAGGAAGTAATAGTAAAAGAAAACACTATTAGTAAGGCAGTTAGGAACAGATTACCAGGGGAGATTATAAAGGCAGTAAACAGCACTATTAGTATAGAAAAGGCAGTAGCAGCATACTAACTATAAAGTAGAGATATAGTTATTATATTTACTAAAGTAGGGAGGAAATAAAAGGAAAACACGGCCTAGGTAAGAGTTGCCTTTAGACCTAAGGCGGAAGTAAATAGGAAGATGTTTAGTATAATTATTAAGGGATTCCTAATATAATTAATAAACCATATTATAATTAAGAATATAAGAAAGAACATTAAAAAGGAGAATAGTTTAAATACAGTAAAGATAACAGTATAAAAGCTAAAGGGATTAGTAACAAGAGTACTACTAGTAGTTAGTGTTAAGGGCACTAAGGCAGTAAACCGCCTATGCTACAGGGGAATAATATACTAAGCAGAGATTTTTAACGCTAAGCTATATAATAAGATAATCTACTTAAAGTAATATTATAACTACTATAAGATTAGGTATATCGCTAGGTACTATAAGGAGAAAGCAAGATGCAGCAGGTATGCTACTAAAAAACACTCTAAAGGAGAGAGGACTTGCCTAATATTAATAGGCAAGGTATAGGAAAGATGCCTGAATTATACAGGGGCACACCTAGTATAGTCTTAGCTGTGCTTAGTAAGTAATAATAGATAGCAGCAGGCTAGGGAGGCTTATGCTATAAGGCCGCTGTTCTTCTGCGGCCATTAGCCAGAGGTTATAACAGCTGCTATAGGTAAGGGTTATTATAGAGAAAAGACTAGGGGACTAATAGAAAGGCAGCTAAGAGGAAGGAGCATATAACTAAGGGGCCCTTCTATAAGATAAATTTATAAGCTATAATTAGGACAATAGAGACTGGCAGAGAAAGGCACAATACTAGCCTTTTTACAACTAATAAGAGGGCAAAACAATACCAGAGCCAGCCTAACCAGGGAGCTCTAAAGCATATAATAGAGTACATAATCAAGGTCATATACTAGAATATACAGAAGAAAAGCAATCTAGTATATTTAGCATTAGGGTATAATATTAGCCCTAAGGTAATAGCCATCTAGGAACCAGGAGGTTATAATAGTATACTGCTAAATCTATCTCAGGGGCACTATATATTAGTAATATATAGCAGAAGAATAGCAATTTATATATATTAAAAGATTAAGATAGGACTTTAGACTATAGGGAGAAGGGAGGATTAGTATAGTATTAAACTATATAAAGTAAAGGTATATAATATCTACTCCCTGGCTTATAAAAGAGAGTAGCAGACGCCTTTATAACACTTTGCTAATACCTAGGCAAAGGGCTAGAGTGTGTTTATAAGGGACTTTAACTAACACCACCCCTTATAGGACAGATTCGGCCGAACCTCTTAAAGGTATAATAAGATATTAGAATTCATAATAAGGTAGTAACTCGGCCTAGCTATACCGTTTAGGGAAGTAATAAGGAGAGAACATAGTAGTAGGAATAGCACTATTAACTATACATAAACCACTTACAACGTTAGTATTAAATTCATTAGGCTAGTAGAAATCGCTAGATCCGACCATATACCTTAGCTTATTAGCATTAGAACAAGCAAGGAATTAAGTAACAGCCCAGGGTTAGTCTAGGGTTAAAGGACAGCAGATAAGAACCTTATTATAGTAAAGGCTTTAAACAGGCTTAGAAAGAAGGGGTTAGAGCTCCTGCTAAGTAACTAACAGGAAATTAATAACTATATAAAATAGCTTACCTAGTAACTTACAAAGATAGCTAATATAGCGGCACCTAAATGACCTTAAGAGCGCAGTAAACTACAGCCTTAGTAGAATAAAAGGGTAAAGAATATAATAGTAAAGGCAAGACGTGCTAATAGGTAGTGGTAGTATTAACGGACGCAGGAATTATAGCAGGCCTTAAAAGAAGCTATAGGAAAACAGGATTATATAATCTTAAAGGAAAAGAAAAGTAGTTAGTAATAAGCAGTTAGTAAGTTATCTAGGTCTAAAGGGAGCCTTTAGACCCTAGAGCGCTAGGCCTAGCTATAGAGTGGACTTCCTCCTAAGATATAACAGGTCCTACCACTAACTTAGCTAGGAGATAACAGCAGGGAGAAAACAGTAGAGGTTATATATAAGGGTAAGGCAAAGGCATTTGTAGAGAGGTTCTTTCCTTTATTTACGGCTAGGGCTCTAAGTCTAGAGATAAAGGCAGAGATAAGATACTATAGTAATAATTAAGTAGCTCCTGTATTTATAAAGGAGGAAATTAAAGAAGTTATAAATAATATAGTAAGTTAGAAAGCCCTAGGGCCGGACAAGCTACTAACGGGTTTCCTTAAGCTATATAGAGCAGCCCTAATATTATGTTTAATACGTCTAGCTAATATATACTATAGTTTAAAACACTATCTAGCCACCTTCTAGCAAGTAAAGGTGGTAGTTCTATGTAAACCTAGGAAGACCCCTAAGGAGTTAGGCAGACCAGGGGGATAGAGGCTAATATTACTGTTAAATATAATAGGAAAAGTAATTAAGGGAGCTATTATAAGGAGGATTACTATTATAGCAAAGGAAGGCTATATACTACTAGACATGCAAATAAGCAATAAAGCTAGCAGATTAATAGAAATAGCACTAAGTACACTAAAAAAGGTTATAAGAATGGCGTAGTATTACTAGGGGATAGTATTATTACTATAGCTAGATATTACTAGGGCATTTAATACTATTAGCTATAAACAATTAATCCGCACTATAAAGGAGTTAGGACTGCTAGGGTAGATGGCTAGATAGGTACAGGGCTTTATATTAAAAAGGAGAGCATAATTAGCGTTTAACGGACGTATTACTAAGGAAATCCAAGTTACTACAGGGGTTTTGTAAGGGTCGCTGGCGTCTTCTATCCTCTTCCTGCTCTATATTACGCTACTATATTAAAGACTAATAACAGCGAAATCAACATTAATATTAGGGTTCTTAAATGATATAAATATTATAGTATATAAAAAAACAGCAGAGGAGATAAAAGTATAACTAGAAAGAGCCTAGAGAATATATAAGGAGTAGTTAAAGGAGTATAGGCTAAGGTTTAACCTAGGAAAGAGCAAG
This sequence comes from Aciculosporium take MAFF-241224, assembly GCA_000222935.2. Lineage (NCBI taxonomy): Eukaryota > Fungi > Ascomycota > Sordariomycetes > Hypocreales > Clavicipitaceae > Aciculosporium > Aciculosporium take. The sequence goes on from AFQZ01000367.1 coordinate 33,839, forward strand.
CTAATACACTTTATAAGGAAGAGGTAGGCGATTATAATAACAATCTGACTTAAAAAAGCAATAATATAACTAATATAATTAGCGCGATTCCTAGGGGTTTGGATTTACTAAAAGCTTTATTAGTTAAACTATATAGAGAAGGTAAATACTAAATTATTATAGTAGAAGTTAGCACTCATAGCACTAGCTGCGTTTACATAGGGATACTAACTAAAGTGTATAAGATCCCTTTATATATAGGTAATAAGAAGCATAATAGCCTATAGAGCTAGGATATACCACACCCACAGCAAGCTAGAAGGGGTAGCATAGGGGGTAGTAAAGGTATTTATAAGAGAACAGAATAAATGCTTAAGGCGGGTTATAGGGGCATATAAGGTAATGCTAGTAATACTCTTAAAGATAAAAGCAGTAGTACTGCTAGTGGATCTATACCTTAATTACATTAAATAATAATTCTACTAAAGACTTAAGGATAGTAGTATAGGCAAGAAGATATAGCAGGCCTGTAATTTAATAGCATTATAGCTATAATGCTAAGAAAGGGGCTGCTAACGTAATCACTATAAGGCGTTTCCTAATGCCCCCCCCCCCCTCTCTAGCAGCCTTATAGCTAGATAGGAATTAGAGAGGGAGTAGGAAAAACAGTGGATATAACAGAGGTATAAGGCTTAGGTAAGAAGAGAATAAATAAAAGTAATAGTAGTAAATAAGGAACCTAACTTTAAGAGTATAAAAAAGATAGCAAGGCTTTATAATAGCCTACTAAAGCATAAATCTGCAGCCTTAGTATAGCTTTAAACGGAAAAAATAGGGCTAAATGCCTTCCTCTATAATAGACAGGTGCCTAAGGTAATATTACTAATATATTAATACTAGGGAGGAGACAAGGATATCTACTACCTTATCCTGTTATACCTAGAACATAACTATCTAAGGCCAATCCTAGTAGTGCTAATAATAAGAGACCTATAGGAACTTAGAGCAGCACTTAATAATAAGAAGCTAGCACTAAATATTATAAAGTAGGTGCTCTTAACTAGGCAACTTTAGCAGTACAGGTTAGTAGAGGAGCTTTGCAAGGCGTGGCAGATTTGCAATATTAAGGCTAAGAATAGGACTAGAGATAACGGAAACAATAAAATAAAGGAGGAAGAGCTGGATTAAGAGGGGAGGTGCTTATAAGGGGTTTTTACTAATATACTAACCTTTTATATAAAGCACAACCACACTTCTATTATTATCTGCAGTTCTAGGGGAACTGGCAGATATTTTATACTAATAGTTAAAAACAATAAAGACTTTATATTAGAGGCTTAGCGGGAGCTATATAGAAGAATATGGGTTTTCTCCCCTATCTTAGGGTTTTTCTTATATTAAGAAGTTAGTTGATGAACTAGTTAGTGGCTCTAGCTACCTAGCGTACATGAATAATAATAATGCCCTTAACACTTAAAATGGTCTGATAAACCTGCTAACACATAATCTTCCCTTAATCTCTAATATATAAGTTTATTATAAGAAAGGTAGATAAACTAGCTTATATAAGCTTTTTTTAATAAAAGGAGAGACTTATATTATTAAGATGCCTTATAGCCCTTCAAAGTTTTAATTTATAGTTATTAAACCATATATTACTTTGCTAGAAGCAGAGACTTCTTATAAGGATAACTAAGCTTAAAATAAGAAAGATATAGGAATAGCTTTAACTTTCTAAGAAGGGCAAGGCCTAAGCCCAAATAACCCAGACCAGGAAAACGCTAAGATTAACAAAATTATTTACGAGACTCCTCCCGACGAAATTGTTCACAAGACTTCCCCTAATAACCTTACGAATCCACTATAAAGAGGCTATGGAAGACCCCGGAAATACCCTTAACTAGAAGCTTTCCTTATAGAGAAAGAAAAGGCCGACTTTTAACTTATAATTAACCTTTGCACATAAGGAAAGATAACCATATCTAGAAAACTATTTAAACTCTCTAATAAGGCTGAAATTAACGCTTTACTAGCGAGAAATGTGTTTAAATTTATTTAATTTAACCCTTAAAAGTATAAAAGCAAGAGACTCTTTAGTTTATAAATAGTACGTGAGATTAAGGGTAAAGTAACTAATTTCCTATACAAAAAATCACAATATGTTATTTAAGGCCATAGCAACCATAAAAAAGAGGTTATCCTTACGCAGTCCCTAACAATTTAAAGAGCTAGTTAGAGGCTTATCATTGCTCTTACTTTATTATTAAAAAGAAAAGGCATTACAGCTTAGTTAAGAGATATTACTTAAGCATATATGTAGTTACAGATAAAGCTTAATTGCATAATTCTTGCAAAGCTTCTAGCACAGATTATATATGCTGGTTTCACAGGGTGCGATTGCTGCAGCAATAACGGGGGGTAACAAAGGTCTGATTTCTATATAGTTGTAATTATCTAAAGGGAAAAGAGGGGGATAATGCAAAAGTGTGGTGTTGTAGCCATAGTACTGCCCTAGGTTACATAACATAGTAATCCAGCTAATTAGGGCATATGCATTATGCATATAACCCATAATTCCTAATTATTATTATATATCCCTTCTATCCTTAAGACAAGCGATTCTAACACTCGCAAACTCTCTCTTTATTAAAAAAGAGAAATCGCTCTAAAACACGTAAAAAATCCGTAAAAATCAACAAATAAGCAAAAATTAATAACATTACAATACATAAGAAATATTACCTAAATAAATGACTTTTCCCTAGTCTAGAGCATCCTTAAAGTCCCTTAATTAATCGCATTCGGATTCCTTAAATTTAAACTCTTTATTGCGTGCTTAAGCAGCTCTGGCTTTAACGCTTAATACCGGTCTTTTTACCTAACCTTCCACTTAAATCTAAGTCTTATTCTTAGTTACAAAGGTCTTAAGGCTTCTATTTAGGGAAGCCTTTATTATTATGATAGCAAGGTTATTATAGCCATTTATCTATCGGATTTCCGCGATTTCCCTTTCCTTATATAACTATCACAGCGCTATAATGTTAATCATAAGCCTTTTCTCCTTTATAATACCTAATTTAATAATATACTTATATAATAAAAAAGAGTTAGTGTATATTATAATTAGAATGTTTAGCTTGTTTAATTAATTAGTAATAATCCTTAAAGTTATACTTATTACGTAAGTAATATCGACTTCTTAGACCATTCTGTATAGCTTTAATACTAAGGCGCTTCTTGTAACTCTTTTAGATTTCATAGAGCTATAGGTTATAATGTTGCCTATAAGCGTGAATTTAGAAGCATTAACATTCCTTTCCTTATTTCTAAGAATAATTATGTAGCTGATTTATAAGCTAAGGTCTTTGTTATTAGCAAAGGAGCTATTAATAAAAACATAGAGAGAGGCATTTTCTAGTAAGAGAGGTATATAGCAAAGTCCACGAGTCTGATTATTAATTTGCTACTTAAGCCTCTTGTTAAGCTTTGTTATATTATTAGGTTCTAGTTATTAACTTTAGGCAGTAATAGAAAGATTATAAGAGGCTTCAGGTTAGCAGATAAGAGCAATATATGCACCTTAAGCCCTCTGCTTAATATATTAAGCTTAATTATCCTAGTTGACTTCTAACAACTTCTTTCCTTGTGCCTTTTATTATAAGAAGAAGGTATTATCATCAGCTTCGCTTAAAATGCAACCATTAAACATCAACGGTGTTGATTTCTCTAGGCGTTGCTTTGGCTTTGTAAGAAATCTAGCATTTTTTAACTTAACTTCTTTATAATTAAAGAATTTAGTATTACTAAGGCCTAACGTGTTATTAGTCTGCATTTTAATAAGTCTAAAATAAGAGCTTTTCTTTAAAGAAATAAGTAGACATGGGTTGTAGGTAGAAGTAATTATCTGGAGTTTTTAGCAATAATAATTAAAATACGTTAACCACTAATGCGTGCCTGCTTCCGTGATTCTGTAAAGTAGCTTTATTATAACTATAATAATATCTAGCGGGTAGAGGTATGCAATCTATGCTAAAAGCTTTATAAGGATTGTACGATTAAGCTTTATCTGTAACTGCACATATGCTTAGGTAATATCCCTTAACTAAGCCATAATGCCTTTTCTTTTTAATAATAGAGCAAGAGTAATAATAAGCCTCTGGCTAGCTCTTTAAATTATTAGGGACTGTGTAAGGATAACCTCTTTCCTATGGTCGCTATGGCCTTAAATAACATATCGCGATTTTTCGTATAGGGAATTAGTTGCTTTGCCCTTAATCTTATATATTATTTATAAACTAAAGAGTCTCTTGCTTCCATGCTTTTAAGGGTTAAATTAAATAAATTTAAACACATTTCTCGCTAGTAGAGCATTAATCTCGGCCTTATTAGAGAGTTTAAATGGTTCTCTAAGCATAGTTATCTTTCTTTGCACATAAAGTTTAATTATAAGTTAAAAATCTGCCTTTTCTTTCTCTATAAGGAAAGCTTCTGGTTAAGGGTATTTCCAAGGTCTTCCACGGCCTCTTCATATTAGATTTATAGGGTTATCAGGGGGAGTCTTATAAACAATTTCGTTAGAGGGAGTCTTGTAAACAATTTCATTAGAGGGAGTCTTATAAACAATTTCGTTAGGGGAAGTCTTATAAATAATTTTGTTAATCTTAGCATTTTCCTAGTCTAGGTTATTTAGGCATAGGCCTTGCCCTTCTTAAGAGGTTAAAGCTATTCCCATAGCTTCCTTATTTTAAGCTTAGTTTTTCTTATAAGAAGTCTCTGCTTCTAGTAAAGTAATGTATAGCTTAATAACTATAGATTAAAACTTCATAGGGCTATAAGGCATCTTAACAATATAAGTCTCTTCTTTTATTAAAAGAAGCTTATATAGGCTAGTCTATTTACCTTTCTTATAATAAACTTATATATTAGAGTTTAAGGGGAGATTATATATTAGCAGGGTTATTAGGCTATTTTAAGTATTAAGGGCATTATTAACTTAACGCCTTATAAGACTGCGCCTTACTTTGTTTATTGCTTTTTAAAGCATTTTAGCTCTCTAAGCAACTTTAAGGCTTAGGGGAGAATCGTTTATTATCCTTAAATATGTTCTAAAGACTAAGAGGGTTAGGATAAGGCTATTTAGGCCAGCGGAGTCGTTAACTGCTTTAATAGCTATCTAAAGCATCTACTCTTTTAAGAGAAGACCGTAAGCTTTAGTCTTAATAATATTATATGCTCTTTAAAGAGGGGCGTGATATTGCTTAAGTTTTCTAATGCTATTATGTGCTTTAACAGGGACTTTATTAATGTTAATTAATAATAGTTAAGCTAAATGCCTAAATTCGCTAGAAGCAAAGTTTCCTCTGGCATTATGGACTATCCAGTCTAGGGGACTAAGATATATATTAATCTAATACTCCTTAAGGGCGTTCTAAATATCTCAAGCTTTTTATTGTTAGGGTCTAAGAAAGCAAGCGGCTTAAAATAAAGTTACTAAGTTAATAACATAGAGGACAGGCTTTTCATTAATTTGCATAATATTAATAAGGACCTTATAATTAAATTTAAGATCATCTTTAAGGGTAAACTTAAATCTACTAGGAGCCTTAGCGTTTATCTAACATTAGTAGCAGGCGTGCGTGATCCTTTCTATGTTAGCTCTATTAAAATCTTTACCAGCCTTAGCAAGAAGGTTATGTAGTTAGTTAATCAAAGTATGGCCAAATCGACAATAAAGTTAGTAAATTTCTGCTTCTAAGAGCATAAATATAGCAGGTTCTTAGGAACTAATTATCTACTAAGTATGTTTCTATTTTCTAATAATAGGTACTTTCTTTTCTCTTTAGATAAGAAGGTTCTTAAGATTATTAAGCTTAACACCTATTCTATCCATATTTATAATAAAATATAGGAAAGGTATAGTACTATTAAGAACATAAAAAGAAATTATACTAAAGATTATAGGAAGCTTTAAAATGCTATTTAAGGTTGCACTTCTAGCACTAAAGTTAATAGTTCTTTAATTAAAAGAAGGCTTAATCGTGAGGTCTGTTATAAGGCATATTAAGGCTTTAACTTAACCTTAGCTAGTAGTTGAAATTCCAGCTGCTTTAGTATCTAGAAGGATACTGTAAAACGTTTCTGCGGTATATTATAAATCCACAAGGAATACCTGCTTTTATATGGTTTTATTAGTATTACAGTTATAAGGGTCTTTAATAAATAATACGTGTTTAAAGGCGTTATTTTATAGGAAATTTACGGTTAAGGCAGAAAAGAGAGGGGGATTAGGTGCTTATATAAAGAAAGTTATAAACGTAAGGGTTTCTTATGCTTTTTCATTGTTTTATGCCTTTTCTTTTTTAGAGGCAATAAATACTGCATTCTAGGCAGCCTTTTTATGTTTATTCTTATCCCTACTGTTTAGGGGTAACGACTCTTTGTCTTTACCTTTAAATGCTTATAAGAATACGTGAAATTAGCGTTCAGAAGGAGGGGATTTATGCCTTTAGTTGCTCTACTAAGTTTCTTTTGCTTTTTTTTATTTAGAGATAGAATGGTTAGTTAACTAATATCCTTTTTTATAACAGATAAAGCATTTCTTAGATCTAGCTTTATTTTAGGGTTAGGAAGCTTGTAAGTATTGTTAGTTAGTAAATAAGACTATGTTAGTGCTTGGGGTAGTGTTTTAAGGTTAATACTTGCTTTCTCTTACAATCCATTAGCTTGTAAATGATTTTAAAACAGGTTCTATTATATCTTTCATTATAAGGCAGTAGCGAATATCACTAACTATGCCTTCATAGGTATTGGTTTAGACGTAGGTTATCTGGTTAAATTTAGGGCTATCTTAAACAGATATTTCTAGTTAGCACCTAAGGATTATATCTTTCTTAAAGGGGGGGTAAAGACTATTAAATAGGTCTAAGAGCTATTAAATTATTAATTCTAAACATTTAAGTTTAGTCTTTATTAGATTTTTAGCTATAACATAATAAAACTTTATCTCTTAGAATTGTGTTTAGTAGAATTTTTGATTTTCTTTAGTCTTAAAGTTTTCCTTTATCTGCTTAGTTATTGTGTTAAATAAAATAAGTCTTCTGCTAAATTTCTTAAGGTAATACTTATAGGCATTACCTATAAGCATTATTAATAGTATAAACAGGTATAACTTAGGTGAAATTCCTTGTACTATGCAGATATCCTTAAAGATTAGGACTTTAGGATACATAAAGTCGAAAAGTGCTCTAGAATACTTGTTTTCCTTATTATAAACTCTAGCAAGGGAGTTTAAGGCTTTTTAGTCTATATTAGTAATTTCCTTTAATATAGTTTATTGTTCTAAGGGAGAGGGGATTGTTATTTCTATTATTATTTCTTTAGTAAGAGGGTTAGGAGGGTTAGGGGGAGGTGAGGTTATTATTAACATTAACGTATTAATAGTGTTGTTTCCTGTCAGAAGCTTTCCATTAAAAAAGAAGACAGAATTATCTATACTAACTAAATCAGTAAGTATATAGTTATTTAGTCTTTATAATCCTTCTTGTGTATTAATTCCTTAATCTTAAAGAATATCTTAAAGTACTTGTCAGACCTTAGGGGTAATTTTCTTGAAAATATTAGCATTTTATCCTTTAAAGTCTTCTTAGTATGTAAACAGAAACCTAGTACCTTACTAGTTACTAGATTTATACTAGTTAATATAGTAAGTAAATTTATTATAGAGTTCAGAAGTTATAGCTTTTTTAGGGTTAATTTATTCATTAGCTTTAGCCTATTTCTCTGTAAAGTAGTTAGAATACTTTTAGAGTTTTACAGGAAGGGAGTCTTAAATAGGTTAATTAGCTTTAGTAGTAGAAGTTAAAGCTATTTTTAGTGTTTTCTCTGTAATAAACAGCAAAGAAGATACTTTAATTATAGACTAGTAGCAAGTTAATAATAAGGGGTAAATTCCATAAAGAAACTTTCTTAATAATTGTAAACAAGTAATAAAAGTTAATAATAATAAAAAAAGTTACTTTTAAGTAGTACAAACAATGGATTCTATGTAATTAAGTGAATAAGTACGTTATATTAAAAGTTCATCTCTTCTGTTAATTTCTAGCTAATCTGTGGTTATAACAACTACTAATTAGTGCTGGTTTCACAGGGTGCGATTGCTATAGCAATAACAGGGGGTAACAAAGGTCTGATTTTTATATAGTTATAATTATTTAAAGGGAAAAGAGGGGGACGATACAAAAGTATAGTATTATGGCTACAGTACTGCCCTAGGTTACATAACATAGTAATCCAGCCAATCAGGGCACGCGCATTGTGCGTATGACCCACAATTCCCGATCATTATCATGTATCCCTTCCATCCTCAAGACGAGCGATTCCAACAATATACCTTTACCCGCCAGATGTTATAATAGTTATAATAAAGCTGCTTTATAGAATTACAAAAGCAGGTATATATTAGTAGTTAACGTATTTTAATCATTATTATTAAAAACTCTAGATAATTACTTCTATATACAACCCATGCCTTCTTATTTCTTTATAAAAAAGCTCTTATTTTAAACTTATTAGAATGCAAACTAATAACACATTAGGCCTTAGCAATACTAAATTCTTTAATTATAAAGAAGTTAAGTTAAAAAATGCCGGATTTCTCGCAAAGCTTAAGCAATACCTAGAGAAATTAACACTATTAATGTTTAATAGCTACATCCTAAGTAAAGCCGACAATAGCACCTTCTTCCTATAGCAAAAGGCATAAGGAAGGAGGCTGTCAGAAGTTAACCAGGATAATTAAGCTTAATATATTAAATGAAGGGCTTGAGGTGTATATATTGCTCTCATCTGCCAACCTAAAGCCTCTTATGATCTTTTTATTACTGCCTAAAGCTAATAACTAGAACCTAACAATATAACAAAGCTTAATAAAAGGCTTAGATAGCAAATCGATAATCAGAATCGCGGACTTTGCTACGTGCCTCTCTTACTAGAAAATACCTCCCTTTATGTTTTTATTAATAGCTTCTTTACTAATAATAAAGACATTAGCTTGCAACTTAAATATGTAATTATTCTTAGTAACAAGGAAAAGAATGTTAATGCCTCTGAATTCACGCTCACAGGCAACATTATAACCTATAGCTCTACAAAATCTAAAAGAGTTATAAGAAGCGCCTTAGCATCAGAGCTATACAAATAGTCTAAGAAGTCAATAATGCTTATATAATAAGTACAATGTTAAGCATTATCACTAATTAATTAAATAAGCCAAATATCCCGATCGTAATATATACTAACTCTTTCTTATTATATAAGTATATTATTAAGTTAGGCACTATAAAGGAGAAAAGGCTTATAATTAATATTATAGTGCTATAACAGTTATATAAGCAAAGGGAAATCCCGGAAATCTAATAAATAAATGGCTATAATAACCTTGCTAACGCGATAATAAAAGCCTCCCTAAATAAAAGTCTTAAGACCTTTATAACTAAGAATAAGGCTTAAATCCAAGTAGAAGGTTAGGTAAAGAGACCGGTGTTAAGCGTTAAAGCTAAAGCTGCTTAGGAGGAATTAAGCGCGTGACAAAGAGTTAAAATCCGATAAATCCGAATGTTATTAATTAAGAGACTTTAAGGATGCTCTGGACTAGGAAAAGTTATTCATTTTGGGTAATATTTCTTATGTATTGTAACGTTATTAATTTTTACAGATTTTTTACGTGTTTTAGAGCGATTTCTCTTTTTTAACAAAGAGAGAGTTTGCAAGTGTTAGAATTACTCGTCTAGAGAATGGAAGAGATACACAATAGTAACTAGGAATTATAGGTCATATACACAATATACATGCCTTAATTAGCTGAATTACTATGTTATATAACCTAGGGCAGTACTATAGCCATAACACTACACTTTTACATTATCCCCCTCTTTTCCCTTAAGATAATTATAATAAGAATAGAAATCAGACCTTTGTTACCCCCCCGCGTTATTGTTGCTATAGCATATCGCACCCTGTGAAACCATCAGTAACCCTATTTAATAATATAGTATTTAAGAGTTTAAAGTAAGCTAGTAATAAGAAAACCTCCCTAGCTATATATTTAAGTAGTATAAGAGCTATATATTTAAGTAGTATATTAATAGTAACCCTATTTAATAATATAGTATTTAAAAGTTTAAAGTAAGCTAGTAGTAAGAAGACCTCCCTAGCTATATATCTAAGCAGTATAAGAGC
>AFQZ01000366.1:0-44061 GCA_000222935.2 Aciculosporium take MAFF-241224
GTAGGCGTGCCTTCTTATATCTAGCTATACCTCACAATAGAAAGCAAAAGCAACTTAGTAGAATAATAGAAAACACTAAAAACCACCCTCTGAACGCCAATACCATGCATTCCTACAGGCCTATAAAGGCAAAATAGCCTAACTTACTGCTACTAATAATAGCAGTAAGGATAAACATGAAAAAGCCGCTTAGAATGCTGCTTTCCTTACTACTAATAAAAAAGAGAAACCAGATAATGGAGAGGCTTGTAATACTCTCTCCTTTATAATATTCTTTACGTAAGCACTAAATCCCTCACTCTTTTCCTAATTAACCATAAACTTCTTACAGGATAATGCTTTTAAACATGCCTTATTTCTTAAAGACCCCTATAACTATAATACTAATAAATAACCTTAATAACATGTATATCTTATAGATACAAAATATACAGCGGATACATTTTATAGTATACTCCTAGATACAAGAGCATTAGGAATTTCAACTGCTGGCTAAGGCTAAGTCAACGCTCTGATAAAAATCATAAAGAACCTTATAATTAAGCATTCTTCTAACTAAAGAACCATTACCTTTAAAGCCGGTACTGCGACTTTAACTAGTATTTTAAAGCTTTTAATAATCTTTAGCATAATACCCTTTTATATGCTTAATAGTGCTATACTGTTTTTATATTTTATTACAGATATAGATAAAATAGGTATTAAACTTAATAATCTTAAGAATCTTCTAATCTAAGGAGATAAAAAGGTACCTATTATTAGGAAATAAGGACATCCTTAGTAGACAGCTAGTTCTTAAGAACCTGCTATCTTTATGCTTTTTAAAGCCGAAATCCGTTAACTTTATCGCTGATTTAGTCATTTATTAATCAACTAATTAAATAACCTTCTCGCTAGGGCTAGTAAAGAATTTAATAAGGCTAATATAAGGAAAATCATGCATACTTGCCATTAATGCCAGATAAACACAAAAGCTCTAAGTAGATTTAAATTTACTCTTAAAGACAATATTAAATTTAACTACAAGGTCCTTATTAATATTATGCAAATTAATAAGAAGCCGGTCCTATACATTATAGATTTAGCAATGTCATTTTAAGCTGCCTACTTTCTTATTGTCACGGTTGGAGGTCTACTAGTGGAGTGAAGGCTATAGTTAAGCGTACTCGTAACTAAATAGCTGTAGGTAGGGTTAGTGATGTGAATGCTATATTCGCTGGCCTCTCTATCTCTCTATAAGGCCTATCCCCCTATATACCTGTGCGTAGCTAGGGCGCAGCTTGCCCTAGTAGGTCTCTATACTCTTATGCTCTTATCTCATAACTCTCCTAACAGAGCGCCTCCTCTTGTCTGTAATTGCCCTTAATCACTATAGGTAGTCCTAGGCCTTAGTCTCTGCTCCCTTATAACTCTCTTGCTGTAACCTAGCAAGCCCCTTTTCCCTGCTTCCTATCTCTTCCGTAGTGAATCTGGTCTTGTAATAACCTCGCGGCAAGGTCTCTGCTAGGTTCTAGCTTATACTCATTCTTAATATCAACTCTATAACATTACCAAGCCTGCTAGACCTAAAGCCGTTCTTTTACGTCACTTGTAATTCACTTCTAACTCTCTCTAGTTATTAAAGCTGCCTTACTCTGCTCGTGCTAGCTTATAGTTTGCTGCTTCATTGCAGTGTTAACACTGCTTATAGAGAAATCGCTCCCAGGCACCTTAGTGCTTAATTACGTAAATAACGTTGCTAATCCGGGCGCGCGCGTTGGATTAGTAGCCTAACTATCTAGCTATAAGAAGGTCTCTTCCCCCCTCTCTTTAGCCTGTTTTTTCCCTTCCTTCTTTATTGTTATTTGCTTATATGTTATTTCCTATCGCCACTGTCTCTTTACTCTCTTGTAGCTTAGCCGCTACTATTGCTTGCCTTTTACTAATATATATGTAGATTTTAACGTTATTATTATCTTTTTTATCTGTCCTGTCCGTCTAGTAAGTTATATACTTAACGCTATATATGCATTGCTTGCTTATAGCTAACAAGCGCTAGACATCATGCCTTGCGCTAGTCAATCCCCTGCCTCTTTTACTATGGCTCCCCCTCCTCCTCCTAGTGAGCCAGACATTATAATACCTGTCTTTAGAGTCAGCTAGTATGTTATCTAAATATCCGCGTCTCTAGGCAGTAGCTGACTTACTACTAGTGTCTAAAAAAATTCCTTGTTATTGTTATAGCTATATGGCAGTAACCTAGCAGATCTTCCTAAAGCCTAATAGCACTAAACCCATATACCTCCTTAAACATATTACTATCCCTAAGCCTTATAGGAAGACATATAATAGTAAGTGCGCTGCTTATACTCTGCTATCCTATTGCTAATTATTATAGCTTGTAGCACTAAATGCTCTTATTGCTTAAGGAATAACAAGGAGTGTAGTAGCGTTAGTTCCCTATAATTATTCCTATCTTAGTTGCTGCTAATTAACTGCTAGATGCCCGCTTAAATTAGTGTTCTTTACTAGAAAATGTTTAAAGAGATAGAGAAGAAGACTAATAGTATCCACTACTATTAAATGCCTGTGAGTTCGTTGCTTAAACATAGTTAATCTGCTGCTAATAATTCCTAGGGTGTTGTGAGTACGCAGGCGAATTTAGCTGCCGTAATAGCCAAGACCAAAAATTCCGATATTCATAAACATGCCCACTGCGCGCGTCTCTAAGCAGACGTCAAGCTTAAGCTTAAGAATAATAAGCACGCTATAATCTTGTAGGGCATTGCCTATACTACCATGCTTATATAAATAGAGATTACTAACTGCCTGCGACATATCTATACCTATAGTAAGGATATATATATCCCCTAGTCCATCTGTAGCTTTATAACAGCTAACTTATTACTAGCTGCATAAGCCTACCACAAGGGAGACTCCCCTTGCCGCGCGCGTCGCGCCCGCGGCCGTTCCTCGCGCTATGTTGGAATTGCTTGGCATTAAATCTGACTTTGTTAGTGCCAATAAATCTAATGACGGCTCTGAATAAGAGTAGCTTGTTAGCAGCGAGGTCATAGTGTTTTTAGTAGCTATTAGTCCAATATTAATAGAGATATATATCTTTAAGTATTGCTAATATCTCTCATAATACGCCGTGCATATACTCCACTACCTTACTACTATACTCCTTTCATATTCCGTTATAATGTCTTGCGTGTTAAAGTTCCTTTTTAGTACCTAGGAATTCTCTGATTCATTAAAGCCTTTCCACTTTACTAAGTATTTGCGCCGCTTGCCTTAATACTTATGTGTTATAATCTACTTAACCTTATACGATTCCTGGTTACAAATAGGTAGTAGTAATATTGCTATGGCCTCGTTAGGATTCGGACCTTTGTATGGCTCTAAACTCGTGATATTAAATACATTATGCAGGCGTATATTATCTAGGAGCTCTAGGCGGTAGGCCAGTCTATATATGCCTACTTTCTCCAGAACCTTAAAAGGTCCTAAATACTTTGCTATAAGCTTCTTGCTTAGTCGTCAAAGGTTAATATTCTTAGTCAACAGGAGTATATAGTTGCCTGGCGAAAAGCTTATTAAGCCCCTTTTCTTATTATAGTGCTTTATATACTATTCTTAAGTTACACACAGTAGCTGCTTAGTTGCCTTGTGTTATTATTGTAATTCTTATACCCTTGTGTCTGCTTACGCGTTTATAATATCTAGTACCTTTATAATATAATCTAGGCCCCTTAGCTAATAACCTTGTAATAACTCCGCTGGAGAGTAGCTATGAGCTAAGTGCTTGCTAGTATTATAAGCATATTAAGCTAAATATAAGTGGTCTTCCTAGTCTGTTTGCTCTTATGCCCTAAATGCTCTAAGATAGTGCTCTAGGACTTAGTTAACCCTTTTCGTCTGTCTGTCTGTCTATAGGTAAAAAGCGGTACTAAGTAGTCGCTTAGTTGCTAGTAAGTAACAGAAGGTTCTCTAAAAACTGCTAGTAAACGTTGTCCCTCTATTCAAGACAATTCCTTCTGGCGCACTATAGTCCTTAAACATATATTTAAGGAAGATAGTAGCGAGGTTGCTGCTTATTGTTTTTATAAACGTAGCTATATATAGCGCGTATTTTAAGAATTAATCCACAATAACGAGGATTGCGTCGTGCTCCTTTTTATTAGCCTGTTTTATTAGGGGAAGGCTGGTAATAAAGTCCATAGAGAGCTCTTAGAAGGGTCTGCTAGGGATTGGCAGCGCAGCTAACTTGCTATAAGGTCGGTGTAACCTAGGTTTGTTAACTTAATAGTTTAAGCATAAGCTTATGTGGTTTTTCACGTTTTTTTATAATTTAGGCTAGTAGTACTATTTAGCTACTCTGTGAATTGTCTTGCTTATACCCTGGTGTCCCGCTATAAGGTTATCATAAGTAAGCATTAGAATCTCTGTACACATACCCGCTAGCATGTATACCCTCGTGTTAAAACATAGTAAACTGTTTTTGTTCATTACCTAGTGCTTTTTAGCTGTTATATTGCCGCTACTAAGCAGTACCGTCTGCATTTTATACAACAGATCTTGTTTCTATGCTTTCTAGATTGCTATTATAATGGGTTTACCTAATAGCTCTTTAGTGTGTCTAATAGCACTCTGTCTCCTAATTACTATTAGTCTTACTACTAGATTGCTGTGTACCTGTACAAACTGTGTTTGTAAATGCATAGCTAGGGAGGGCTTCTTGCTACTAGCTCGCTCCGAACTCTTAAATACCGCATTATCAGATGGGGTTACTATTAATGTACCACTTAAATGTGCAGCTCTTGTGCTACTGCTTAGATGCGTAGCTAGGGAGGTCTTCTTGCTACTAGCTCGCTCTGAACTCTTAAATACCGCATCATTAAATGGGGTTACTATTGATGTGCCACTTAGATATGCAGCTCTTATACTGCTTAGACGTATAGCTGGGAAGGTCTTCTTACTACTAGCTTGCTCCAAACTCTTAAATACCGTATTATTAAATGGGGTTACTATTAATGTGCTACTTAAATATATAGCTCTTATGCTGCTTAGATGCGTAGCTAGGGAGGTCTTCTTGCTACTAGCTTGCTCTAAATTCTCAAATACTGCATCATTAAATAGGGTTACCATTAATATGCTACTTAAATATACAGCTCTTATACTGCTTAGATGCATAGCTAGGGAGGTCTTCTTGCCACTAGCTTGCTCCGAACTCTTAAATACCGCATCATCAAATGGGGTTACTATTAATATGCCACTTAGATATACAGCTCTTGTGCTGCTCCCTCTCTATGTCTCTTATAGTAAGGCCTTTGCGCCTTAGGACGCTATTATATATGCTACCTTATTAGTACTACTATTACTCTGCTCCTTCTCTGCAAACTTGTCTAAGAATATTAGCAGGTGTAACAACCATGCCTCTGCTATAGCTGCTTTTAAGAAATAGTCTAGCCTTTAAGATAATCTATTAGCTGGGTTTAGCTTTCCTAGCCTATGCTTAATTATAAAATCGTACAGACAAAGTTCATCTAACGCTATGACCTGTCTGCTAAAAAGCTTTAGTTTTATTACTAAGTACTTATAGTTTAAGTAATTAGTAACTACTTTTATTAGATACTATAAGTAAGCCAGGTAATGTCTCTATATACAAAAAGCTTCTTATATAGCTAGTAGCTTAGTATTAGGTGTTACATAGCAGAGTTTAGGGCCTGATAACTTCCGCAATATATATGCAACTAGGTGCCAATTGCCTAGCACTAACATCGCTAATACTGTACTAATAGCGAACGCCAAGGCGTCTGTTTTAACCCGGAGGGGGGCTGTCGGATTAAAATAAACCAAGATTAGTGCTTCTAAAAACTTCTGTTTTAGCATCTTAAACGCGGCTTATGCATTGCAAGGTAGTTTGAAGGTCCCTCTAAGCTCTTCTTTCAAAAGGTTTGTTAGTAGAACGGCGATTTTACTGTATGCCCTAATAAACTATTAGTAGAACCCTGTAAACCCGAGAAAGATTTGTATATCTAGTACGCTGCTTAGTAGTGGCCATTCTGCTACTGCCTTAATATATTCCGGTTCCATTTTAATACCCTCTAGTGTGATAATAAATCCGAGGAAGCTAACCCTTGTTACTAAGAATTCGCATTTATTAAGGTTCACATATAGCTTCGCAATATGTAATCTCTGTAGGACTAGTTTAATATACCCCTCGTGCGCTATTACATTACTACTATAAATTAGGATGTTGTCTAAATAGACAATGCATATCATATCCACTAGCTCTCCTAGTGCAGTGTTAATATATTCTTAGAAGGTAGCAGGTGCATTTACTAAGCCAAAAGGCATAACAAGATATTTAAAGTGACCGTATCGGCATCGGAAAGCTGTCTTCCACTCGTTGCCCTCGCAGATACGTATCCAGTGGTAAGCATCTTTCAAGTCCAGCTTTATACAGATTATTGCTCCTCTCAATCTATCTAACAGTTCTGATATAAGGGGAAGAGGGGCCTTATCCTTCTTAGTAACCCTATTAAGGCCCTTATAATCCACATAGAGGCGTAGTTGGCCTCCCTTTTTCAGTATGAATAAGATTAGGGCTCCCGCTAGACTTGTTAATCTTCTTATCTAGCTTTTCTTCTGTGCATCCGCTAAGTACTCGCAGAGAACTTACAGCTCTTTCTCTGCTAGGTTATAAATCGGTCCCCATAGAGGCGTTCCTCCTTCTAACAATTCTATTACATGAGTTTTCCCTTCTAAAGAGGGTAGCCTACTAGCTAACTCTTTTAAAAACACGTCCGTAAATTCTTTGTATTCTAGTAGGAGTGTCTTTACAGTAACCTCTTTACTTATTTTGTTTTCGTCTGGCTCTTCCTAGGCAATAGATAGTTGGACCATGTATTAGCTAAGGATTAGCATTATACCTGCTGCTTCCTTTGCGCAGTGAATCTGTTGTGAACTAGTAACTAGCTTTAGGCGTTCTCTTGTTACTGGATATCTCTAATAACTAAATGCCTATAATAGTACTTTTAGCTTATAGTCTATGGCCCAGTCCATTCCTAGGATTAGTCCCTCCCTAGTGTCTGCTATATAGCAGCAGAGTCGATAGAATTTGCTGTAACCTATACTGTCTGCTATTTGTACTACCCTGTTAATAACACCCTAGTGCTTTAGTTCTGTTTGTAAGGCGCTTTTTAGCTTTGCCTTATTTACTTCTACCCTCTTCTAGTTAGCCTCTGATAGTAAGTCTGGATGTATTATTAAGTTTATTGCTCTTAGGTTAAATAGTGTGTTTACTACTACCCAGCTTCCTTCTCACTACAGTTTCGTTCTTATCCTTATTTAAGAGTTATTAATTTTGTTCTTAGAGTTCTTAATTTAGCCTAGGGGTTTAACTGTAATAACGTGTCCCTAGGCGCGTGCTGTAGTTACTAGCGTTGTGTTTAGGTCCGTGGCCTGTGCTGCTTTCTTGCGGTTACCGTGGTATAAACTCGTTATATACCTATCTAAACCGCACGTCTTGTAATTAGGTGCTCTGCAATAAGGAGCAATATAGCTGTATTTTCTACATTTAAAATAAGAATAAGATCGCTGGCCCTGGGTCGTCTCTTTCTCGCTGCTTATCCCCTGCTTGTCCTCTAATAGTAATGTTAACCTAGCTCGTTTCCTATAGGGATAGGGTCTCTTGTTATACCCCTTAGTGGCTACTTCTGCCTTACAACCCTGTCTAATAAGGTGTGCCCAAGACTTAGGGAACTCTTAGCTAAGGACCTGCTTCCTCATTGCGTGGTTTAAGCTATTAATAAACATATAAATTCGAATTCTCTTAGGGATGTCTTCAGGCAGCTCCCCCTTTATCTTACTCTAAATCTTAATAAATACTATAAATGGCTAATTGTCTTGTTACTATAACTCTAGTAGTAACTTTGTTACTTCTAGGTAGCATGCGTTCTCGTCTATTGCTCCGTCCTTTAGCTATATAATAAAGTCCTTCTAGCTATAATTATTAAAGTCCACAATACTGTCCGTGGCTGTATACCTATTCTATTATTGCAGTAACGCTTAGGTTACAAGTATGCTGTATTCTTCTTGAAAGGACCAACACCGCGGACACGACGCGGTATCACGCCTAAAACGAAAAAGAAGCACGGAATCGGATTCCTCATCATTAAATACCCCCCCTAGTAATAGTGTATTACACAAGGGGAGTAAGCGGCACAAGGGGTGCAATAATTAACGAATTTTCACGTAGATCCGCAACCAATGAAGAACAAGGCACTACCCAGGAAGAAATATAATATTAAGGAGAGAATCCCAGAGTAATAGCAGTACAGGAAAAACTAAAGAATAAAATAAAATCACTAAAGGAGTTAATAATAAAAGTTATCCTAAAGGCAGAAATAACAGAAGTATAGGCTTCTATCAGGACCTTTACACAAGTTATTATAGATATAGAAGGGGAGATAGCCCGAGCAAAGACTGGCACGGGAGATCTACAGGCATTAATTATAAAAGCAGTTAACAGCAAAGTTAAAACCACGGTTAAGAAGGCGGTTAAGGAGGCGATAAAGGCCGTCCCTAGGACTAGATCAACGGTTAGGGGGACTTAAGCAACTATTGCAGCTTGTGGAGTTACGGGGCAGAATATAATAATACCTTTAGCCCAAACAGAGGGTATAGCGATACTAGCCCGCTATTACTAGGAAGTAATAGTAAAGGGAAACACCATTAGCAAGGCAGTTAGGAACAGATTGCCAGGAGAGATTATAAAGGCAGTAAACAGCGCTATTAGCGTAGAGGAGGCAATAGCAGCACGCAGGCTGCAGAGTAGAGACATAGTTATTACGTTTACTAAGGCAGGGAGGAAATGGAAGGAAAACACGGCCTGGGTGAGAGTTACCTTTAGACCTACGGCGGAAGTAAACAGGAAGATGTTTAGTGTAATTATCAAGGGATTCCCAACACAATTAACAAACCATATTGCAATTGAGGATATAAGGAAAAACATTAAAAAGGAGAATGGTCTAAACATGGCGAAGATAATAGTGCGGAAGCTAAAGGGAACAGCAATAAGGGCATCACTAGTGGTTAGCATTAAGGGCACCGAGGCAGCAAACCGCCTATGCCATAGGGGAATAGTATACTAAGCAGAGATTTTCAACGCCAAGCCATATAACAAGATGGTCTACCTAAAGTAATGTTATAATTACTATAAGATTAGACATATTACCAGGCACTATAAGGAGGAAGCAAGATGCAGCAGGTATGCTGCTAGAAAATACCCTAAGGGAGAGAGAACTTGCCTAACGTTAACAGGCGAGGTACGGAAGAGATGCCTAAATTGCACAGGGGCATATCCAGCATAGTCTCGGCTATACTCAGTAAGCAATAATAGGTGGCAACAAGCCCGGGAGGCTTACGCCATGAGGCCGCTGTTCTTCCGTGACCATTAGTCGGAGGCTGTGATAGCTACTACAGGCAAGGGTTATTATAGAGAAGAGACCGGGGGATTAACAGAAAGGCAGCTAAGAGAAAGGAGCATACAATTAAAGGGCCTTTCTACAAGACAAACATACAAACTATAATCAGGACAGTAAAGACCGGCAGAGGAAGGCACAATACTAGCCTTCCTACAACCAACAAGAGAGCAAAATAATACCGGAGCCAGCCCAACTAGGGTGCTCCAAAGCACATAATAGAGTACATAATTAAGGTTATATACTGGAATACACAGAAGAAAAGCAATCTAGTATATCTAGCGTTGGGGCATGACGTTAGCCCTAAGGTGATAGCTATCTAGGAACCAGGAGGCTATAACAGTATACTACCAAATCCATCTCAGGGGCACTATACGTTAGTAACATATAGTGGAAGAACAGCGATTTATATACACTAGAAGGTCAAGGCAGGGCTTTAGACTATAGGGAGGGGGGAGGATTAGTACAGTGTTAAGCTATATAGAGTAGAGGTATACAACATATATTCCCCGGCTTATGAAAGGGGGTAGCAGACGCCTTTACAACACTTTACCAATACCCAGGCAAAGGGCCGGAGTGTGTTTATAGGGGACTTCAACCAACATCACCCCTTGTAGGACAGATTCGGCCGAACATCTCCAGGGCACGATAAGATGTTAGAATTCATAACAAGGTGGCAACTCGGCCTAGCTACGCCGTTTAGGGAAGTAACAAGGAGAGAACATAGCAGCAGGGATAGCACTATTAACCATGCGTGGACCACCCACGATGTTAGTGTCAAATTCATCAGGCCAGTGGAAATCGCCAGATCTGACCATATGCCCCAGCTTATTAGCATCAGGACAAACAAGAAATCAAGTAACAGCCCAGGGTTGGTCCGGGGTTAGAGGACAGCAGACAAGAACCTTATTATAGCAAAGGCTTTAAACAGGCTTAGAAAGAAGGGGTTAGAGCTTCTGCTGTGTAACCGGCAAGAAATCAATAACTATACACAGTAGCTTACCTAACAGCTTACAGAGATAGCCAATACAGCAGCACCTAAGCGACCTTAAGGGCGCAGCAAACTACAGCCTTAGTAAAATAAAAGGGTAAGGGACGCGACAGTAGAGGCAAGACGTGCTAATAAGCAGTGGCAGCAACAACGGACGTAGGAAGCGTAGCAGGCCTTAACGGAAGCTACAAAAAAACAGGATCGTATTATCTCGGAGGAAAAGAGAAGTAGCTAGCAATAGGCAGTTAGCAAGTTATCCAGGTCTAAAGAGAGTCTTTAGACCCTAGAGCATTAGGCCCGGCTACAGAGTGGACTTCCTCCTAAAAGGCAACAGGTCCCACCACTAACCCGGCTAGGAGACAATGGCAGGGAGGAGATAGTAGAGGTTACACACAAGGGCAAGGCAAGGGCATTTACAGAGAGGTTCTTCCCTCCATCCACAGCTAGGGCTCTAGGTCCAGAGGCAGAGGAAGGGACAAGATACTGTAATAATAATTAGGCAGTTCCCGTGTTTATAAAGAAGGAAATTAAAGAGGTTATGAAGAATACAGCAAGTTAGAAAGCCCTAGGACCGGACAAGCTGCTAACAGGTTTCCTTAAGCTATACAAAGCAGCCCTAATATTGTGTTTAACACGCCTTGCAAATGCTTGCTACAGCTTGGGATATTATCCGGCCTCCTTCTGACGAGCGAAGGTAGTAGTTTTATGCAAACCTAGGAAGTCCCCTGAGGAGTTAGGCAGACCGGGGGGGTGGAGGCCGATATCGCTGTTAAACACAATAGGCAAAGTGATTAAGGGAGCTATTATAAGGAGGATTACTATTGCAGCAGAGGAAGGCTATATACTGCCAGACATATAGATAGGCAACAGGGCTAGCAGATTAACGGAGATAGCACTAAGTATGCTAAAAGAGGTCGTGAGAACGGCATGACATTACCAGGGAATAGCATTATTACTATAGCTAAATATCACCAGGGCATTCGACACTATTAGCCATAAACGATTAATCCGCACTATAAAGGAGTTAGGACTGCCAGGGTGGATGGCTAAATGGGCACAGGGCTTTACGTCAGAAAGGAAAGCACAATTAGCATTTAACGGACATATTACTAAGGAAATCCAAGTCACTGCAGGGGTTCTACAAGGGTTGCCAGCGTCTCCTATCCTCTTCCTGCTCTATATTACGCCATTATATTAAAGACTAGCAGCAGCGGAATTAACATTAACATTGGGGTTCTCGGATGATATAAACATTATAGTATATAGAAAAACAGCAGAGGAGACAAAAGTACGACTAGAAAGAGCCTAGAGAATATGTAAGGAGTGGTTAAAGGAGTATAGGCTAAGGTTCAACCTAGGAAAGAGCAAGCTAATGTACTTTACAAGGAAGAGGCAGGCGATTATAACAACAATCCGACTTGGCAGAGCAATAATA
The DNA here is from genome assembly GCA_000222935.2 of Aciculosporium take MAFF-241224. Lineage (NCBI taxonomy): Eukaryota > Fungi > Ascomycota > Sordariomycetes > Hypocreales > Clavicipitaceae > Aciculosporium > Aciculosporium take. Next base: position 11,897 of record AFQZ01000366.1, read on the forward strand.
CAACCGACACAATTAGCGCGATTCCTAGGGGTTTGGATTCACCAGAAGCTTTGTTAGTCAACCTACATAAAAAAGGTAAATGCTAAATTATCACAGCAGAAATTAGCGCTTACAGTGCTAGCTGTATTTACGTAGGGATGCCGACTAGAGTGTATAAGATCCCTTTATACACAGGTAATACAAAGCATAATAGCCTATAGAGCTGGGATATACCATACCCGCAGCAAGCTAGAAGGGGTAGCACGGGGGGTAGTAAAGGCATTTATAAGGGAATAAAATGAATGCTTAAGGCGGGTTACAGGGGCATATAAGGCAACGCTAGTAACACTCTTAAAGACAGAAGCAGCAGTGCCGCCGGTGGATCTGTACCTTAATTACATTAAATAACAATTCTACCAAAGACTTAAGGATAGTAGCATAGGCAAGAAGATACAGCAGGCCTGTAATTTAATAGCATTACAGCTACAATGCTAAGGAAGAGGCCGCCAACATAATCGCTATAAGGCGTTTCCTAATGCCCCCCCCCCCCTCTCTGGCAGCCTTACAGCTAGACAGGAATTAGAGAGGGAGTAGGAAAAACAGTAGATCCGGCAGAGGCGTAAGGCTTAGGTAAGAAGAGGACGGGTAAAAGCAATAGCAGCAGACGAGGAACCTAACTTTAAGAGCATAAAAAAGATAGTAAAGCTCTACAATAGCCTGCTTAAGCATGAATCTACAGCCCTAGTTCAGCTTTGAACGGAAAAAATAGGGCTAAATGCCTTCCTCTACAACAAACAGGTGCCTGAGGTAACTTTACTAATATGCTAATACTAGGGAGGAGACAAGGATATCTACCACCTTATCCTGTCATGCCCAGAATATAACTATTTAAGACCGATTCTAGTAGTGCCTGTAATAAGAGATCCGCAGGAACTTAGGGCGGCGCTTAATAACAAGAAGCTAGCACTAAATATCGTGAAGTGGGTGCTTTTAACTAGGCGACTTCAGCAGTATAGGTTGGCGGAGGAGCTTGGTAAGGCATGGCAGATACGTAATAATAAGGCTAAGAAAGGGACTAGAGGCAATGGAAACAATAGGATAGAGGAGGAAGAGCCGGACTAGGAGGGGAGGTGCTTATAGGGGGTTTTTACTAACATACTAACCTTTTATATAAAGCATAACCACACTTCTGTCATTATCTGTAGTTCCAGGGAACTAGCAGATATCTTATACTAATGGTTGGAAACAATAAAGACTCTATATCAGAGGCTTAGCGGGAGCTATATGGAAGAATATGGGTTTTCTCCCCTATCTTAGGGTTTTTCCTATATTAAGAAGTTAGTTGATGAACTAGTTAGTGGCTCTAGCTACCTAGCGTACATGAATATATATTCTATTATTGCTTTGCTTCCTCTGCTAAGCAGCTGCTAGTATAGGTAACCTTAGTCAAATTGTCCGTAAAGGTTGCCCTATCTATAATAAAAGCCACGTTTAGGTTTGCAAGAAAGGATTATAAGTTCTTATAACTATTTCCCTTATAGACTAGGGCTTTTAATTGTGCTTTTGCAAGGCTATGTTGCAGGTAAGTCGCCGTTGATTAGTTGCCTAGAGTGTCCGTTCAGGGAGAAGCAGTCAGACCAGGCTCCTCTGGCGTAATTACTAAGGGGTTTGTTAAGTCCTACTGTATTTTCTTAAGTCAGGCGCGCTTCTAAATAAGGCACAGCTTCCTCGCAGCTTCCTTAAGTTCTTAATTTAACTTATCTTCCTCATTAGCCTGTGCGTTAATATCTTGGATTTAGGTGCGCCGGGGTTTAGGCCAATAACGCTAATTACTCACAGCGCTATCAAGGTAAGTTTATCTTATTCCTATAGGTTCTTCTGTTCTACCCTCTAACGTAGGTACAGGGGGTTCTAGCTGCAGTGTAACGTCTTGTGCTATAGTAATACTAGAGCTGCTTCTGTTTCCGTTAAATTTATCTAATGCCCACGCGGTCACTGCGTTAACGTGGCTGCTTGCTTATGTGTTTATTCTTTAGGTTAACATCTTTACTAAGCTAACAGTCCACTATCCCTATAGGAAAAAGCGAATATTCTGTTATAGTTAAAGGTCTACTAGTAGAGTAAAGGCTGTAGTTAAGCATACTTGTAACTAAATAGCTACAGGTAGGGTTAGTAATGTGAATACTATATTTACTAGCCTCTCTATCTCTCTGTAAGGCCTGTCCCCCTATATACCTGTGCGTAGCTAGGGCGCGGCTTGCCCTAGTGGGTCTCTGTACTCTTACGCTCTTGTCTCGTGACTCTCCTGACACTTATACCTTAATAACAAAAAGCTTGAGATATCTGAAATGCCCTTAAAGAGTGCTAGATTAACATATATCTTAGATCCCCAGACTAAATAGTCCATAATGCCGGAAGAAACTTTGCTTCTAGTAAATTTAGGCATTTAGCTTAACTATTGTTAATTAATATTAATAAAGTCCCTGTTAAGGCTTACAATAGCATTGGAAAACTTAAGCAATATTATGCCCCTCTTTATAGAGCATATAATATTATTAAGACTAAAGCTAATGGTTTTCTCTTAAAAGAGTAAATACTTTAAATAGCTATTAAAGCAGTTAATAACTCTACTAGTCTAAATGGTCTTATTCCTACCCTTCTAGTCTTTAGAACCTATCTAAGGATAACAAATAATTCCCCCCTAAGCTTTATAGTTACCTAAAGAGCTAAGATACTTTAAAAAGCAATAGATAAAGCAAGACGCAGTCTTATAAGACACTAAGTTTATAATACTCTTAATACCTATAACGGCCTAATAACCCTACTTATACACACTCTTTCTTTAAATTCTAATATACGAGTTTATTATAAAAAAGGCAGATGGACTAGCCCCTATAAGCTTCTCTTAATAGAAGGAGAGACTTGTATTATTAAGATGCCTTATAGCCCTATAAAGTTTTGGTTTATAGTTATTAAACCATATATAACCTTACCAGAGGTGGAATCTTCTTATAAGAAAAACCTGGTTTATAAGGAAGACCTAGTTTAAGGTAATGAAAATTATAAAAACCCCTCTAATAACCTAATAACTCCATTATAAAGAGGACATGGAAGACTCTAGAAACACCCTTAAGCAGAGGCTTTTCTTACTAAGAAAGAAAAGGCTGATTTTTAACTTACAATTAACCTTTGCATACAAGGAAAAATTAATATACCTAGAGAACCTTTTAAACTCTCTAATAAAGCAGAGATTAATGCTTTGCTAGTAAGGAATATGTTTAAATTTATAAAATTTAACCCATAAAAATATAAAGGCAAAAGACTCTTTAGCTTACAAATAGTAAGAAAAGTTAAAGGCAAGGTAACTAACTCCTTGTATAAAAAGTTATAATGTGTTATCTAAGGCTATAGCAACTAAGGAAAAAAAGTTATTCTTATATAGTCCCTAATAATTTAGAGAGCTAGTTAAAGGCTTATTATTGCCCTTACTCCCTTATTAAAAAAGGAAGGCATTACGGTTTAGCTAAGGGATATTACCTAAGCATATATACAGTTACAGACGAAGCTTAATTACATAATTCTTATAAAGCTTCTAGTATAAATTGCATACCTTTACCCGCTAGACGTTATTATGGTTATAATTAAGCTGCTATACGGAATAGCAGAGGCTGGCATATATTAGTAGTTGATGTATTTTAATTATTATTGTTAAAGACTACAGATAATAACCTCTATATATAACCCTTATTTTTTTATTTCTTCTAGTAAAAGCTTGTGTTTTAGAATTATTAGAATGCAGACTAATAATACCTTAGGACTTAGTAATGCTAAGTTTTTTAATTATAAAGAGGTTAAGTTAAAAAACGCTGAATTCCTTGTAAAGCTAAAAGAGAGGTTAATGATTTTAACACCGTTAATGTTTAATAGTTATATTTTAAGCGAAGTTAATAATAATACCTTCTTTTTGTAATAAAAGGCATAAGGAAGGAAGCTATTATAAGTTAATAACCTAACCGACCAAGCGAAATATATTAAACAGTAAGCATAAGGAGCGTATATTGCTCTGATATATTAACCTAAAGCATCTTATAATCTTTCCATTGCTACCTAAGTTTAATATCTAGGATCTGATAATTTTTTAAGGCTTAATAAAAGACTTTAATAGTAAATTAATAATTAAGACTATGGACTTTAATATATATCTCTCTTGCTAAAAAACGCCACTCTTTATATCTTTATTAATAGTTCTTTTGCAAATAATAAAGACCTTAGCTCTTAACTAGGCTATGTAATTATCCTAGGTAATAAAAGAAAGGATAACAATACCTCTGAATTTACCCTCAGAGGAAATATCATAATATATAGCTTAATAAAATCTAAAAGAGTTACAAGAAGTGCATTAGCTTCTAAGCTATATAGGATGGTTTAAGGTGTTAATATTGCTTATATAATAAGCACTACTCTAAATATTATTACTAACCGATTAAACAAGCCGAAAATTCTAATAATAATATACACTAACTCTTTCTCACTATATAAATATATTATTAAGCTAGGGACAATAAAGGAAAAGAGGCTAATAATTAATATTATGGCTTTATAGCAGTTATATAAGAGGAGGGAAGTAGCTAAGATACGCTGGATTAATAGTAATAATAATCCTGTAGATATAATAACAAAAGCTTTACTAAATAAAGCTCTTAAGACCTTTATAACAAAGAATAAAGCCCGAATCCGTATGGAAGGATAGGTTAAAAGACCTATTACAAGAATTGCTATAAAAGCCGCTGCCAGAGCCGCTAAAGAATAAAAAAGTCTTAATTCCTCACTAAATCTAACGACAAATTAAGCGCCTAATAAAGAGCTTAAATTTAATAAATTTGAACGCGATTATAAGCGCCTAATTTAGTAGGATTAAACGCAGGAATTATACTCTTTGGCCCCCCCCCCCCCTATAACACTCTTTGCCTCCATAACCATTTGGCCTAGACTAACAAAAGTTATTTATTTAAAGGATGTTTTTCGCTTTATTACTTGTTTATTAATATCTGATTATTTAGGGCGTTTTATGTATTTTTTTTAGAGCGATTGCTCTTTTTCTTTAATAAAGAGAGAATTTGTAAGTGTTAGAATCGCTTATATAGATAATAGAAGGGATATGCTGCATTAACCAGGAATTGTAGGTTATATACAAAATGCACGCACCCTAATTGGCTGGACCACAGGTCATATGACCTGGGGCTGTACCATGGCCATAATACTACACCTCCGCATTATAGCCTGCTTCTTCCTAATAAAAAGAAGGTGTTGGTAACGCTCAGGTTACAAGTATGCTGCAGCACAAATGTAAGGGGGGGGGGTTTAATATTTAATTCATTTATGTTTCTAAAAGAGGGGAAGAAGCAGGCTATAATGCAGAGGTGTAGTGTTATAGCCACGGTACGGCCCCAGGTTACATAACCTATAATCCAGCCAATTAGGGTGCGTGCATTCTGTGTATAACCTATAATTCCTAGTTAATGCGGCGTATCCCTTTTATTATCCATACAAGCGATTCCAACACTTGTAAATTCTCTTTCTATTAAAGAAGAAGAGGAATCGCTCTAAAAAATGCATAAAACGCCCCAAATAATTAGATATTAATAAACAAGTAATAAAGCGAAAAACATCCTTTAAATGAATGACTTTTGTTGGTCTAGGCCGAATGGTTGTGGAGGCAAAGAGTATTATAGGGGGGGGGGCTAAAGAGTGTAATTCCCGCGTTCAATCCTACTAAATTAGGCGCTTATAATCGCGTTCAAATTCATCGAATTTAAGCTCTTTATTAGGCGCTTAATTTGTTATTAGATTTAGTGAGGAATTAGGACTTTTTCATTCTTCGGCGGCTCTAGCGGCGGCTCTTACAGCAATTCTCGTAACAGGTCTTTTAACCTATCCTTTTACATAGATTCAGGCTTCATTCTTCGTTATAAAGGTCTTAAGAGCTTTATTTAGTAAAGCTTTTGTCATCATATCCATAGGATTATTATTACTATTAATCCAGCGTATCTTAGCCACTTCCCTTCTCTTATATAACTGCTATAAAGCTATAATATTAATTATTAGCCTCTTTTCCTTTATTATCCCTAGCTTAATAATGCATTCATATAGCAAGAAAGAGTTAGTGCATATTATTATTAGAATTTTTAGCTTGTTTAATTGGTTAGTAATGATATTCAGAGTAGTGCTTATTATGTAGGCAATGTTAACACCTTAAACCATCCTATATAGCTCAGAAGCTAATGCACTTCTCATAACTCTTTTAGATTTTATTAAGCTATATATTATGATATTTCCTCTAAGGGTGAATTTAGAGGTATTATTATCCTTCCTTTTATTACCTAGGATGATTACATAGCCTAGTTAAGAGCTAAGGTCTTTATTGTTTGTAAAAGAACCGTTAATAAAGACATAAAGAGCAGCGTTTTTTAGTAAGAGAGATATATATTAAAGTCCATGGTCTTAATTGTTAATTTGCTATTAAAGTCTTTTATTAAGCCTTAAAACATTATTAGATTCTAAATATTAGACTTAAGCGGTAATAGAAAGATTATAAGATGCTTTAGGTTAATATATTAAAGCAATGTACGCTCCTTATGCTTACTATTTAATATATTTCGCTCGGTCGGTCGGGTTATTAACTTATAATAGCTTCCTTCCTTATTCCTTTTATTATAAAAAGAAGGTGTTATTATTAACTTCGCTTAAAATGCAACTATTAAACATTAATAGTGTTAAAATCGTTAATCTCTCTTTTAGCTTTACAAGGAATTTAGCATTTTTTAACTTAACCTCTTTATAATTAAAAAACTTAGCATTACTAAGTCCTAAGGTATTATTAGTCTGTATTCTAATAATTCTAAAACACAAGCTTTTACTAGACAAAATAAGAAGATAAGGGTTATATATAGAGGTTATTATCTATAGTCTCTAATAATAATAATTGAAATACATTAACTACTAATGTATGCCAGCCTCTGCTATTCTGTATAGCAGCTTAATTACGACCATAATGACGTCTGGCGGGTAAATATATGCAATTTATACTGAAAGCTTTATAAGAATTATATAATTAAGCTTTGTCTATAACTGCACATATGCTTAGGTAATATCCCTTAGCTAAACCATAATGCCTTCCTTTTTTAATAAGAGAGCAAGGGTAATAATAAGCCTTTGACTAGCTCTCTAAATTATTAGGGACTATATAAGAATAACCTCTTTCCTACGGTTGCTATAGCCTTAGATAACACATTATGACTTTTCATATAGGGAGTTAGTTACCTTGCCTTTAACTTCTCTTACTATCTATAAGCTAAAGAGTCTTTTGCCTCTATGCCTTTGCAGGTTAAATTTCATAAATTCAAATATATTCCTTACTAGTAAAGCATTAATCTCTGCTTTATTAGAGAGTTTAAAAGGTTCTCCGGGTATATTGATTTTTCCTTGCGCATAGAGGTTAATTATAAGTTAAAAATCGGCCTTTTCTTTCTTAGTAAGAAAAGCCTTTGCTTAAGGGTGTTTCCAGGGTCTTTCATGTCCTCTTTATAGTAGAGTTATTAGGTTATTAGGGGGGTTTTTATGATTTTTGTCACCTTAAACCAGGTCTTCCTTATAAACCAGGTCTTTCTTATAAGAAGATTTTACCTTTAGTAAGGTTATATATAGTTTAATAACTATAAACTAAAACTTCGTAGGGCTATAAGGCATCTTAATAATACAAGTCTTTCCTTTTATTAAGAGAAGCTTATAGGGGCTAGTCCATCTGCCTTTTTTATAATAAACTTATACATTAGAATTCAAAGGAAGAGTATATATAGGCAGGGTTATTAGGCCATTACGGGTATTAAGAGCATCGTGGACTTAGCGTCTTACAAGACTATGTCTTGCTTTATTTATTACTTTTTAAAGTATCTTAGCTCTTTAGGCAACTGTAAAGCTTAGGGGGGAATCATTTGTTATCCTTAGATAGGTTTTAAAAACTAGAAGGGTAAGAACAAGACCATTTAGACTGGCAGAGTTATTAACTGCTTTAATAGCCATTTAAAGTATCTGCTCTTTTAAGAGAAGACTGTTAGCTTTGGTCTTAATAATATTATATGCTCTGTGAAGAGGGGCATAATATTGCTTAAGTTTTCTGATGCTATTGTAAGCCTTAACGGGGACTTTATTAATATTAATTAATAATAGTTAAGCTAAATGCCTAAATTTGCTAGAAGCAAAGTTTCTTCTAGCATTATGGACTATCCAGTCTAGGGGTCTAAGATATGTATTAATCTAGCACTCTTTAAGGGCATTCCAGATATCTTAAGCTTTCTATTATTAAGGTGTAAGAAAGCGGGCAGCTTAAAATGATATTGCTAAATCTATAATATGTAGGACCGGCTTCTTGTCAATTTGCATGATATTAACAAGGACCTTATAGTTAAATTTAATATTGTCTTTAAGAGTGAGTTTAAATCTACTCAGAGCTTTTGCGTTTATCTGGCATTAATGGCAAGTATACGTGATTTTCCCTATGTTAGCCTTATTAAATTCTTTACCAGCCCTGGCAAGAAGGTTATTTAATTAGTTGATTAACAGATGACTAAATTAGCAATAAAGTTAACGGATTTCGGCTTTAAAAAGCATAAAGATAGCAGGTTCTTAAGAACTAGCTGTCTACTAAGGATATCCCTATTTCCTAATAATGGGTACCTTTTTATCTCTTTAAATTAGAAGATTCTTAAGATTGTTAAGTTTAACACCTATTTTATCCATATCTATAATAAAATATAAAAACAGTGTAGCACTATTAAGCATATAAAAAGGTATTATGCCAAAAATCATTAGAAGCTTTAAAATACTAGTTAAAGTCGCAGTACTGGCTCTAAAGGTAATAGTCCTTTAGTTAGAGGAATGCTTAATAATAAGGTTCTTTATAATTTTCATCAGAGCGTTAACTTAGCCTTAGCCAGCAGTTGAAATTCCTAATGCTTCTATATCCAGGAGTATACTATAAAATGTATCCACTGCATATCTTGTATCTATAAGATATACATGTTGTTAAGGTTGTTTATTAGTATTGTAGTTATAGGGGTCTTTAAGAAATAAGGCATATTTAAAAGCATTATCCTATAAGAAGTTCATAGTTAATTAGGAAAAGAGTAGGGGATTTAGTGCTTGCATAAAGAATGCTATAAAGGAGAGAGTATTACAAGCCTCTTTATTATCTGGTTTCTCTTTTTTATTAGTAGTAAGGAAAGCAGCGTTTTAAGCGGCTTTTTTATGTTTATCCTTACTGCTATTATTAGTAGCAGTAAGTTAGGCTATTTCGCCTTTATAGGCCTGTAGGAATGCATAGTATTAGCGTTTAAAGGGTGGTTTTTGGTGTTTTTTGTTATTTTACTAAGTTGCTTTTGCTTTCTTCTGCTTAGAGGCAGAATGGTTAGTTAACTAGTATTCTTCTTTATAGCAGATAAAGCATTTCTTTAAGCTTACTCTAGCTTAAGGTTTTTTACAATATATAGCTTGTAAATAGCGTTAGTCTGTAAACATTACTATGTCAGTGTTTTAGTCTGTGGACTAGGTAATAAGGGCATTTGGATTATTGTTAGTAGTTGTTAGTAACTGACTTGTAAAGGTTAGTGGTATATCCATTGCTAAGAGGCAATTTCGAAGATTACTAACAAATCCTTCAAAGGTTGGCATATTCCTGAATTTAGTATTGTAGAAATCATTATTATTTTCTATTACTTGTCATACTTAATAAAGAAGAATTATATCTTATTTAAGAGGGTTATAAAGGCTATTAAATATCTTTGTAAGTCGGTTAAGAAGAATTTTTAAGTATTTTAACTTATTCTTTATTAGATGTTTTATAATAATATAGTAAAGGTATAGATCGGCAAATTATGTTTTATAAAAGCTCTTATTCTTAGGTGTTTTGAAGTGATTCCTAATGTTCTAAGTTATCTTCTTAAATAGGATTGTCTTTACTCTAAAGTATTTAAGGAAGTATATATAGGCTTTACCTTAAAGCATAATAGGGAAGGCTTTTAAGTAAAGTAAGGGGGAAACTCCTGCTTAAGAATATTTCTCTTTAAAATATAATAACTTCTTATTAATAAAGTTATATACTTCTCTAGAATATTATTCTTCTTTCTAGTAAAGTCTCTTAAGAGTATTAAGAGCTTTTCAATTACTATTAGAAAGTATTCTAGTTAGGGTTTGTGGTTTTAGGGAAGGGTCTTTAGTTAAATAAAAATCTTTATTATTAGAGTTCTTATTATTAGAAAGTTTAAGTCATTAAATCTCTTCTCCTTTTCTAGTTGCTTTTTCCAGTAAAGGTTTATATTCTGTATTAGGGTTAATATTCAAGATATTAATAAGATCTTTAAAGACATTTGATCTCAATCCTCTGGCTGTTTTAACACTATTATTATTAAGGTAATTACAAAGGGTATACTTAAGGTTGTTATTAATTTTATTAAAAGTATCCTTTATTTAATTTTTATAATCTTGCTAGAAGTTAATAAGGAGATTACGCCCTTTTCCTTTATTAAGAATGTAGTAGTTAATCGTATATATAATACGGTTATTAATCTGTTGTTTAGTAGCTATATTAACATTAATGTTGTTAACTAACTTAATCTAATTAAAGGATAGAATTAGACAGTGCTTATAAAGTTTTTAGGATAGGGTGCTCTTTAAAAGTTCTCTTCTATAAACATCCTTTTAGAGTTATTTATTAAAATTATTTATTTTTCCTTAGCTTAAAGACATTTTAGTGTTTTAGGCTTTGTGTTTAGTACTAATTAAAGCAGTTAGTGTTAGTTCTCTGTAAATAATAGTAAAGATCTGGTTTTAATTATAGATAAGTAATAGTTAATAATAAGGGAGAAGATTTATAAGAGTTAAGTCTTCTTATAATTATAGACGATTTAATAGTTAACAATTTAAAGAAATAATCCTTTAGTTAGCATAACATTAGAATTTCTTATAGTTATATAAGTAAAAGCATTCAGACAAGTCTCTTCTAGGTATAACCTAATAAATCTATAGTTATTAGTAACTACTAATTAGTGTTAGTAGCGCTTAGGTTACAAGTATGCTGCAGCATAAATGTAGGGGGGGGGGTTTAATATTCAATTTATTTATGTCTCTAAAAGAGGGGAAGAAGCAGGCTATAATACAGAGGTATAGTGTTATGGCCACAGTACGGCCCCAGGTCACATGACCTGTGATCCAGCCAATCAGGGTGCGTGCATTCTGTGTGCAACCCACAATTCCTGGTCAATGCGGCGTATCCCTTCCATCATCCATACGAGCGATTCCGACAGTAAGAGTAACGATAAGCCTCTGGCTAGCTCTTTAAATTATTAGGGACTGTATAAGGATAACCTCTTTCCTATAGTTACTATAGCCTTAAATAACATATTATAATTTTTTATATAGGGAATTAGTTGCTTTACCCTTAATCTTATATATTATTTATAAACTAAAGAGTCTCTTGCTTTTATGCTTTTAAGGGTTAAATTAAATAAATTTAAACATATTTCTTGCTAGTAGAGCGTTAATCTCGGCCTTATTAGAGAGTTCAAATGGTTCTCTAGGCATGGTTATCTTTCCTTGTACGCAGAGGTTAATTATAAGTTAAAAATCTACCTTTTCTTTCTCTATAAGGAAAGCTTTTAGTTAAGGGTATTTCCAAGGTCTTCAACGGCCTCTTTGTATTAAATTTATAGGGTTATTAGGGGAAGTCTTATAAATAATTTTATTAGGGGAAGTCTTGTAAATAATTTTATTAATCTTAGCGTTTTCCTGGTCTGGGTTGTTTAGGCATAGGCCTTGCCCTTCTTAGGAAGTTAAAGCTATTCCTATAGCTTCCTTATTTTAAGCTTAGTTATTCTTATAAAAAGTCTCTGCTTCTAGTAAAGGGATGTATGGCTTAACAACTATAAATTAAAACTTTATAGGGCTGTAAGGCATCTTAATAATATAAGTCTTTCCTTTTATTAAAAGAAGCTTATATAAGCTAGTCTATTTACCTTTTTTATAATAAACTTATATATTAGAGTTTAAGGGGAGATTATGTGTCAGCAGGGTTATCAGGCCATTTTGAGTGTTAAGGGCATTGTTGACTTAACCTTGGCTAGCAGTTAAAATTCCGGCTACTTTAGTATCTGGGAGGATACCGTGAAACGTTTCTGCGGTATATTGTGAATCCATAAGAAATACCTGCTTTTATGTGGTTTTATTAGTATTACGGTCGTAAGGGTCTTTAATAAATAACATATGTTTAAAGGCGTTATCTTGTAGGAAATTTACGGTTAAGGCAGAAAAGAGAGGGGGATTAGGTGCTTGTGTAAAGAAAGTTATAAACGTAAGGGTTTCTTATGCTTCTCTATTGCTTTATGCCTTTTCTTCTTTAAATATAATAAATGCTGCGTTCTAGGCAGCCTTTTTATATTTATTCTTATCCCTGCTGTCTAGGGGTAATAACTCTTTGTCTTTACCTTTAAATGCTTATAAGAATACATGAAATTAGCATTTAGAAGGAGGGGATTTATGCCTTTAGTTGCTCTACTAAGTTTCTTTTGCTTTCTTTTATTTAGAGATAGGATGGTTAATTAACTAACATCCTTCTTTATAATAAATAAAGCATTTCTTAGATCTAGCTTTATTTTAGGGTTAGAAAGCTTGTGAATATCGTTAGTTAGTAAACAAGACTATATTAGTGCTTAGGATAGTGTTTTAAGGTTAATACTTACTTTCTCTTGTAATTTATTAGCTTATAGATGATTTTAAAACAGGTTTTATTATATCTTTTGTTGTAAGGCAGCGGTAAATATTACTAACTATGCCTTTATAGGTATTGGTTTAGACGTAGGTTATCTAGTTAAATTTAGGGCTATCTTAAACAGATATTTCTAGTTAGCGCCTAAGGATTATATCTTTTTTAGAGGGGGGGTAAAGACTATTAAATAGGTCTAAGAGCTATTAAATTATTAATTCTAAATATTTAAGTTTAGTCTTTATTGGATTTCCAGCTATAATACAATAAAACTTTATCTCTTAGAATTATATTTAGTAGAATTTTTAATTTTCTTTAGTCTTAAAGTTTTCCTTTATCTACTTAGTTATTATGTTAAATAAAATAAGTCTTCTGCTAAATTTCTTAAGGTAATACTTATAGGCATTGCCTGTAAGCATTATTAATAGTATAAATAGGTATAACTTAGGTGAAATTCCTTATACTATGCAGATATCCTTAAAGATTAGGACTTTAGGATATATAAAGTTAAAAAGTGCTCTAAAATACTTGTTTTCCTTATTATAAACTCTAGCAAGAGAGTTTAAGGCTTTTTAGTCTATATTAGTGATTTCCTTTAATATAGTTTATTATTTTAAGGGAGAGGGAATTATTGTTTTTATTATTATTTCTTTAGTAGGAGGGTTAGAAGGGTTAGGGGGAGGTAAGGTTATTATTAATATTAACGTGTTAATGGTGTTATTTCCTATTAGGAGCTTTCTATTAGGAAAGAAGACAGAATTATTTATACTGACTAAATTAGTAAGTATATAGTTAATTAGTCTTTATAATCCTTCTTGCGTGTTAATTCCTTAATCTTAAAGAATATCTTAAAGTACTTGTTAGACCTTAGGGGTAATCTTCTTAAAAATATTAGCATTTTATCCTTTAAAGTCTTCTTAGTATATAAACAGAAACCTAGTACCTTACTAGTTATTAGATTTATACTAGTCAACATAGTAGGCAAATTTATTATAGAGTTCGGAAGTTATAGCTTTTTTAGGGTTAATTTGTTTATTAGCTTTAGCCTATTTCTCTATAAAGTAGTTAGAATATTTTTAGAGTTTTGTAAGAAGGAAGTCTTAAATGGATTAATTAGCTCTAGTAGTAAAAGTTAAAGCTATTTTTAGTGTTTTTTCTATAATAGATAGCAAAGAAGATACTTTAATTATAGACTAGTAGTAAGTCAACAATAAGGGGTAAATTTTATAAAGAAACTTTCTTAATAATTATAAATAAGTAGTAAAAGTTAATGATAATAGAAAAAGTTGCTTTTAAGTAGCATAAACAACGGATTCTGCGTAATTAAGTGAATAAGTGCATTATATCAGAAGTTTGTCTCTTCTGTTAATTCCTAGCCAATCTGTGGTTATAATAACTATTAATCAGTGCTGGTTTCACAGGGTGCGATTGCTATAGCAATAACGGGGGGGGTAACAAAGGTCTGATTTCTATATATAGTTGTAATTATCTTAAAGGGAAAAGAGGGGGACGATACAGAAGTATAGTGTTGTGGCTATAGTACTGCCCTAGGTTACATAACATAGTAATCCAGCTAATTAGGGCACGTATATTGTGCATATGACCTATAATTCCCGGTTACTATCGTGTATCCCTTCCATCCTCAAGACGAGCGATTCCAACACTTACCTTTCCCTAACCCTCCTAACCCTCTTACTAAAGAAATAATAATAAAAACAACAATTCCCTCTCCCTTAAAATAACAAACTATATTAAAGAAAATTACTAATATAAACTAAAAAGCCTTAAACTCTCTTACTAGAGTTTATAATAAGGAAAACAAGTATTTTAAAGCACTTTTTAACTTTATATATCCTAAGGTCCTAATCTTTAAGGATATTTATATAGTATAAGGAATTTTATTTAAGTTATACCTATTTATACTATTAATAATGCTTATAAGCAATGCCTATAAGTATTACCTTAAGAAATTTAGTAGAAGACTTATTTTATTTAATATAATAACTAATGGTTTTACAGGGTGTAATATGCTGTAGTAATAACACGGGGGGGGGTAACAAAGGTCTAATTTCTATATGGTTATAATTATCTTAAGGGGGAAAAGAGAGGGATAATATAAAAGTATAGTATTATAGCTATAGTACTACCCTAGGTTATATAACATAGTAATCTAGCTAATTAGGGCATATATATTATGCATATAACCTATAATTCCTAGTTACTATTGTATATCCCTTCTATTATCCAGATAAGCAATTCCAACACTTGCAAACTCTCTCTTTGTTAAAAAAGAGGAATTGCTTTAAAACACGTAAAAAATCCGTAAAAATTAATAAATAAGCAAACATTAATAACGCCACAATACATAAGAAATATTACCTAAATGAATGACTTTTCCTTAGTCTAGAGCATCCTTAAAGTCTCTTAATTAATTATATTTAGATTTATTAAATTTAAACTCTTTATTATGTGCTTAATTCCTCCTAAGCAGCTTTAGCTTTAGCTTTAACGCTTAATACTAGTCTCTTTACCTAACCTTCTACTTAGATCTAAGCCTTATTCTTAGTTATAAAGGTCTTAAGACTTTTATTTAGGGAGGCTTTTATTATTATATTAGTAAGGTTATTATAGCTATTTATCTATTAGATTTCCGCGATTTCCCTTTGCTTATATAACTATTACAGCGCTATAATATTAATTATAAGCTTTTTTTTCTTTATAGTACCTAACTTAATAATATATTTATATAATAAAAATAAATTAGTATATATTATAATTGGTTTACTAATACTTATTAAATTAGGTTTAAGCTTAGGTTTTACCCTTTTTTAAAGTAAGAAAATCTATTAATTATACTTAAAAGGGATATTTGGCTTATTTAATCAATTAGTAATAATGCTTAACGTTGTACTTATTACATAAGCAATATTAACTCCTTAGACTATTCTATATAGCTTTAATGCTAAGGTGCTTCTTATAACTCTTTTAGATTTTATAGAGCTATAGGTTACAATGTTGCCTATAAGTATAAATTTAAAGGCATTAACGTTCTTTTCCTTATTACTAAGAGTAATTACATATCTAAGTTATAAGCTAAGGTCTTTATTATTAGTAAAGGAGCTATTAATAAAAACATAAAGAGAGGCATTTTCTAGTAAGAGAGGCATATAGTAAAGTCCGTGATTCTGATTATTAATTTGCCATTTAAGCCTCTTATTAAGCTTTATTATATTATTAGGTTCTGGTTATTAGCTTTAGGCAGTAATAGAAAGATTATAAGAGGCTTTAGGTTAGCAGATAAGAGTAATATATATACCTTAAGCCCTTTACTTAATATATTAAGCTTAATTATTCTAGTTAACTTTTAACAGCTTCTTTCCTTATGCCTTTTATTATAAGAAAAAGGTATTATTATTAGCTTTACTTAAAATATAACTATTAAACATTAATTGTATTAATTTCTCTAGGTGTTATTTTAGCTTTATAAGAAATCCGGCATTTTTCAACTTAACTTCTTTATAATTAAAGAATTTAGCATTACTAAGGCCTAATATGTTATTAGTTTGTATTTTAATAAGTCTAAAATAAGAGCTTTTCTTTAAAGAAATAAGTAGGCATAGGTTATAGGTAGAAGTAATTATTTAGAGTTTTTAATAATAATAATTAAAATACATTAACTACTAATATATGCCTGCTTTTATAATTCCATAAAGCGGCTTTATTATAACTATTATAATATCTAGCAGGTAAAGGTGTATAATTTATGCTAAAAGCTTTATAAGGATTATATAATTAAGCTTTATTTGTAACTATACATATGCTTAGGTAATGTCCCTTAACTAAGCTATAATGCCTTCTCTTTTTAAAAATAAAGTAAGAATAATAATAAGCCTTTAACTAGCTCTTTAAATTATTAGGGACTGTATAAGAATAATCTCTTTTCTATAGTTACTATAGCCTTAAATAATATATTATGATTTTTTATATAGGGAATTAGTTACTGTTGGAATCGCTCGTCTTGAGGATGGAAGGGATACACAATAGTAACTGGGAATTATAGGTCATATGCACGATATATATGCCCTAATTAGCTGGATTACTATATTATGTAACCTAGGGCAGTACTATAGCCACAACACTACACTTCTGCGTCGTCCCCCTCTTTTCCCTTTAGAATAACTAAGAATAATAGAAATCAGACCTTTGTTACCCCCCCCCCCCGCGTTATTGCTGCAGCATATCGTACCCTGTGAAACCATTAGTTACTTTACCCTTAATCTTATATACTATTTATAAACTAAAGAGTCTCTTACTTTTATGCTTTTAAGGGTTAAATTAAATAAATTTAAATACGTTTCTTACTAGTAGAGTGTTAATCTTAGCCTTATTAGAGAGTTTAAATGGTTCTCTAGGTATAGTTATCTTTCCTTACATATATAGGTTAATTATAAGTTAAAAATTGGCCTTTTCTTTCTCTATAAAGAAAGCTTTTAGTTAAGGGTATTTCTAAGGTCTTTTACGGCCTTTTTATAATGGATTTATAGGGTTATTAAGGGGAGTCTTATAAATAATTTTATTAATCTTAGCGTTTTCCTAGTCTGGGTTGTTTAGGCCTAGGCCTTGCTCTCCTTAGGAAGTTAAAGCTATTCCTATAGCTTTTTTATTTTAAGCTTAATTATCCTTATAAGAAGGCTTTATTTTTAGTAAAGTAATGTATAGCTTAATAACTATAAATTAAAACTTTATAGAGCTATAAGGCATCTTAATAATATAAGTCGATGCCTCAGCTTATTAGCATTAGAATAAGCAAGGAATTAAGCAACAGCACTTTCAAGGAAATCAAAACACTGTGGATACGACGCGGTATTATGCTAAAAACAGAAAAGAAGCACGGAATTAGATTCCTTATTATTAATTACCCCCCCTAGTAATAGTGTATTATATAAGGGGAGTAAGCAGTATAAGGGGCATAATAATTAACGAATTTTTATATAGATCTATAACTAATAAAGAATAGGGCACTACTTAGGAAGAAATATAGCCTTAAGGAGAAAATCCTAGAGTAATAATAGTATAAGAAAAACTAAAGAATAAAATAAAATCACTAAAGGAATTAATAATAAAAGTTATTCTAAAGGTAAAAATAATAAAAGTATAGGCTTTTATTAAAACTATTATATAAATTACTATAAATATAGGAAGGGAGATAGCCTAAATAAAAACTAGTATAAAAGGCTTATAAGCTTTAATTATAAAGGCAGTTAATAATAAGGTAGAAACTATAGTTAAAAAGGCAGTTAAGGAGGTAATAAAGGCTATTCCTAGGACTAAATTAGTAGTTAAGGGGACTTAAGTAACTATTATAGCTTATAGAGTTATAGGGTAGAAGATAATAATCCCTCTAGCCTAAACAAAGGGTATAGCAATACTAGCCTGCTATTACTAGAAAGTAATAGTAAAGGGAAACACTATTAGTAAGGCAGTTAGGAATAGATTACTAGGGGAGATTATAAAGGCAGTAAACACTGCTATTAATATAGAGGAGGCAGTAGCAGCATACTAACTATAAAGTAAAAACATAGTTATTATATTTACTAAAGCAAGGAGGAAATAAAAGGAAAACACGGCCTAGGTAAGAGCTGCCTTTAGACCTAAGGCAGAAGTAAATAAGAAGATGTTTAATATAATTATTAAGGGATTCCTAATATAATTAATAAACCATATTATAATTAAGAATATAAGGAAGAATATTAAAAAGGAGAATGGTTTAAACACAGTAAAGATAATAGTATAGAAGCTAAAGGGATTAGTAATAAGGGTACTACTAGTAGTTAGTGTTAAGAGTACTAAGGTAGTAAACTGCCTATAGTACAGGGGAATAGTATACTAAGTAGAGATTTTTAATACTAAGCTATATAACAAGATAATCCACCTGAAGCAATATTATAACTACTATAAGATTAGGCATATTGCTAGGTACTATAAGGAGAAAGCAAGATATAGCAGGTATACTACTAAAAAACACCCTAAGAGAGAAAGGACTTACCTAATATTAATAGGTAAGGTATAGGAGAGATGCCTGAATTATATAGGGGCATACCTAGTATAGTTTTGGCTATGCTTAGTAAGTAATAATAAATAACAGCAGGCTAGGGAGGCTTATACTATAAGGCCGCTATTCTTCTACAGCTATTGGCCAGAGGTTATAACAGCTGCCACAGGTAAGGGTTATTATAAAGAGGAGACTAGGGGACTAATAAAAAGGTAGCTAAGAGAAAGGAGTATATAACTAAGGGGCCTTTTTATAAGATAAATCTATAAGCTATGATTAGGACGACAGAGACCGGCAGAGAAAGGTATAATACTAGCCTTTTTATAACTAATAAGAGGGCAAAACAATACCAGAGCTAGCCTAACTAGGGTGCTCTAAAGCATATAATAGAGTATATAATTAAGGTTATATACTGGAATATATAGAAGAAAAGCAATCTAGTATATTTAGTATTAGGGCATAATATTAGCCCTAAGGTAATAGCTATCTAGGAACTAGGAGGTTATAATAATATACTACTAAATCTATCTTAAGAGCACTATACATTAGCAATATATAGTAGAAGAATAGTAATTTATATATATTAAAAGGTTAAGATAGGACTTTAGACTATAGGGAGAAAGGAGGATTAATATAGTGTTAAACTATATAGAGTAGAGGTATATAATATTTACTCCCTGGCTTATAAAAGGGAGTGGCAGATGCCTCTTTAACACTTTACTAATACCTAGGTAAAGGGCCGGAGTATGTTTATAGGGGACTTTAACCAATACCACCCCTTATAGGACAGATTTAGCTAAACCTCTTAAGGGCATAATAAGATGTTAGAATTTATAATAAGGTAGTAACTCGGCCTAGTTATGCTGTTTAGGGAAGTAATAAGGAGAGAACATAGTAGCAGGGATAGCACTATTAACTATATATGGACTACTTACGACGTTAGTATTAAATTTATTAGGCTAGTAGATATTACTAGATCTAACCATATGCCTTAGCTTATTAGCATTAGAATAAGCAAGGAATTAAGCAATAGCCTAGGGTTAGTTTAGGGTTAAAGGACAGCAGATAAGAACCTTATTATAGTAAAGGCTTTAAACAGGCTTAAAAAGGAGGGGTTAGAGCTCCTACTAAGTAACTAACAGGAAATTAATAACTATGCAAAATAGCTTACCTAGTAACTTATAGAGATAGCTAATATAGCGGCACCTAAATAACCTTAAGGGCATAGTAAACTATAGCCTTAGTAAAATAAAAGGGTAAAGGATATAATAATAGAGGCAAGATATGCTAATAGGCAGTAATAGTATTAACAGATATAGGAATTATAGTAGGTCTTAAAAGAAGCTATAAGAAAACAGGATTATATAATCTTAAAGGAAAAGAGAAGTAGTTAGTAATAGGCAGTTAGTAAGTTATCTAGGTCTAAAGGGAGCCTCTAGACCTTAGAGTGCTAGGCCTGGCTATAAAGTGGACTTCCTCCTAAGATATAATAGGTCCTACTACTAACTTAGCTAGGAGAGGACGGCAGGGAGGAGATAGTAAAGGTTATATATAAGGGTAAGACAAAGGTATTTACAGAGAGGTTCTTTCCTTTATTTATAGCTAGGGCTTTAGGTTTAGAGATAAAGGCAGAGATAAAATACTATAGTAATAATCAGGTGGCTCCTGTGTTTATAAAGGAGGAAATTAAAGAAGTTATAAAGAATATAGCAAGTTAGAAAGCCCTAGGGCCGGATAAGCTGCTAATAGGTTTCCTTAAGCTATATAAAGCAGCCCTAATATTGTATTTAACACGTCTTACTAATGAATACTATGGTTTAGGACACTATCCAGCCACCTTCTAGCAAGCAAAGGTAGTAGTTCTATGTAAACCTAGGAAGACCCCTAAGGAGTTAGGTAGACCAGGGGGGTAGAGGCCGATATTACTATTAAACATAATAGGAAAAGTAATAAAGGGAGCTATTATAAGGAGGATTACTATTATAGCAAAGGAAGGCTATATACTACTAAACATATAGATAGGCAATAGGGCTGGCAGATTAATAAAGGTAGCACTAAGCATACTAAAAGAGGTTATAAGGACAGTATAGTATTACTAGGGAATAGTATTATTATTATAGCTAGATATTACTAGGGCATTTAACACTATTAGCTATAAATAATTAATCTATACTATAAAGGAGTTAGAACTACTAAAGTAGATAGCTAGATAGGTATAGGGCTTTACATTAAAAAGGAGAGCATAATTAGCGTTTAACGGATATATTACTAAGGAAATCCAAGTTACTGCAGGGGTTTTACAAGGGTCGCTAGTGTCTCCTATCCTCTTTCTGCTCTATATTACGCTACTATATTATTATTCATGTACGCTAGGTAGCTAGAGCCACTAACTAGTTCATTAACTAACTTTTTAATATAGAAAAACCCTAAAATAAGGGAGAAAACCCATATTCTTCTATATAGCTCCTGCTAAGCCTCTAATATAGAGTTTTTATTGTTTTTAACCATTAGTATAAGATATCTGCTAGTTCCCCTAGAACTACAGATAATAATAAAAGTGTGGTCGTGCTTTATATAAAAGGTTAGTATATTAGTAAAAACCCCCTATAAGCACCTCCCCTCCTAATCCAGCTCTTCCTTCTCTATTTTATTATTTCTATCCCTTCTAGTCCTATCTTTAGCCTTAATATTACATATCTGCCACGCCTTGTAAAGCTCCTCTGCCAACCTATACTGCTAAAGTCAACTAGTTAAAAGCACTTACTTTATAATACTTAGTGCTAGCTTTTTATTATTAAGTGCTGCTTTAAGTTCCTATAGGTCTTTTATTATTAGCACTACTAGGATTAGCCTTAGATAGTTATATTCTAGGCATAACAGGATAAGGTAGTAAATATCCTTATTTTCTCCCTAGTATTAACATATTAGTAATATTACCTTAGGCACCTGTCTGTTATAAAGGAAGGCATTTAGCCTTATTTTTTCTGTTTAAAGCTACACTAAGGCTATAGATTTATGCTTTAGTAGGCTATTATAAAGCCTTATAATCTTTTTTATGCTCTTAAAGTTAGGTTCCTTATTTATTACTATTGCTTTTGCCTGTCCTCTTCTTACCTAAGCCTTATGCCTCTGCCATATCCACTGTTTTTCCCACTCTCTCTCTAATTCCTGTCTAGCTGTAAGGCTGCTAGGAAGGGGGGGGGGGGCATTAGGAAACGCCTTATAGTGATTACATTAGCGGCCTCTTCCTTATTATTATAGCTGTAATGCTATTAAATTATAAGCCTGTTATATCTTCTTACCCATGCCACTATCCTTAAGTCTTTAGTAAAATCGTTATTTAATGTAATTAAAGTATAAATCCACTAGCAGCACTGCTGCTTTTGTCTTTAAGAGTGTTACTAGCATTGCCTTATATGCCCCTGTAACCCGCCTTAAGCATTTATTCTGTTCCCTTATAAATGCCTTTACTACCCCCTGTACTACCCCTTTTAGCTTACTATAGGTGTAGTATATCCTAGCTTTATAAGCTATTATGCTTCTTATTACCTGTATATAAAGGGATTTTACACATTCTAGTCGGCATCCCTATGTAGACGCAGCTAGCACTATGAGTGCTAACTTCTGCTGTGATAATTTAGCATTCACCTTCTCTATATAGGTTAACTAATAAAGCTTCTGGTGAATCTAAACCCCTAGGAATTGCGCTGATTATGTCGGTTATATTGTTGCTTTTCTAAGTTAGATTGTTATTGTAATTGCCTGCCTCTTCCTTATAAAGTATATTAGCTTGCTCTTCCCTAGGTTAAACCTTAGCCTGTACTCCTTTAACTACTCCTTACATATTCTTTAGGCTCTTTTTAGTTATACTTTTATCTTCTTTACTATCTTTCTATATACTATAATGTTTATATTATCTAAGAACCCTAATATTAATATTAATTCTACTGCTGCTAGTTTTTAATATAATAGCATAATATAGAGTAGAAAGAGAATAGGAGACGCTAGTAACCCTTATAAAACCCTAGCAGTAACTTAGATTTCCTTAGTAATATGTCTATTAAACGCTAATTATGCTCTCCTTTCTAACGTAAAGCCCTATGCCTATCTAGCCATCTACCCTAGCAGTCCTAACTCCTTTATAGTGCAGATTAATTATTTATAGCTAATAGTATTAAATGCCCTGGTAATATCTAGCTATAGTAATAATGCTATTCCCTAGTAATACTATGCTATTCTTATAACCTCTTTTAGTATACTTAGTGCTACCTCTGTTAATCTGCCAGTTCTATTGCCTATTTATATGTCTAGTAGTATATAGCCTTCCTTTACTATAGTAGTAATCCTCCTTATAATAGCTCTCTTAATTACTTTTCTTATTATGTTTAATAGCAATATCAGCCTCTATCCCCCCGGTCTGCCTAGCTCCTTAGGGGTTTTCCTAGGTTTGCATAGAACTACTACCTTTGCTTACTAGAAGGTAGCTGGATGGTATCCTAAACTGTAGTATGTATTAGTAAGATGTATTAAATATAATACTAGGGCTGCTTTGTATAGCTTAAGGAAACCTGTTAGCAGCTTGTCCGGCCCTAGGGCTTTTTAACTCGCTATATTCTTTATAACTTCTTTAATTTCCTCCTCTATAAACACAGGAGCTACCTAATTATTATTATAGTATCTTGTTTCTGCCTTTATCTCTAGGCCTAGAGCCCTAGCTACGGATAAAGGAAAGAACCTTTCTGTAAATGCCTTTGCCTTACCCTTGTATATAACCTCTATTATCTCCTCCCTGCTATTATCTCCTAGTTAAGTTAGTAGTGGGATCTGTTATATTTTAGGAGGAAGTCTACTCTATAGCCAGGCCTAGCGCTCTAGGGTCTAGAGGCTCTCTTTAGACCTAAATAACTTACTAACTGCCTATTACTAACTACTTCTCTTCTCCTTTAAGATTATATAATTCTGTTTTCCTATAGCTTCTTTTAAGGCCTGCTATAATTCCTATGTTTATTAATACTACTACTGCTTATTAGTATGTCTTGCCTTTACTATTACATCCTTTACCCTTTTATTCTACTAAGGCTGTAGTTTACTGCGCCCTTAAGGTCGTTTAGGTGCTTCTATATTAGCTATCTCTATAAGTTACTAAGTAAGCTATTTTATATAGTTATTAATCTCCTGTTAGTTGCTTAGTAGGAGCTCTAACCCCTTCTTTCTAAGCCTGTTTAAAGCCTCTGCTATAATAAGGTTCTTATCTGCTGTCCTCTAACCCCGGACTAACCCTAGGCTATTGCTTAATTCCTTACTTATTTTAATGTTAATAAGCTAAGGTATATAGTCAGATCTAGCAATTTCTACTGGCTTAATGAATTTAATACTAACGTTATAAGTGGTCTATATATGGTTAATAGTGCTGTTCCTACTGCCATGTTCTCTCCTTATTACTTCCCTAAACGGCATAGCTAGGCCAAGTTGCTACCTTATTATAAATTCTAATATCTTATTATGCCCCTAAGAGGTTTGGCTAAATCTATCCTATAAGGGGTGGTATTGGTTAAAGTCCCTTATGAACACACTCTGGCTCTTTACCTAGGTATTAACAAAGTATTATAAAGGCGTTTGCCATTCCCTTTTATAAGCCGGAGAATAGATATTATATACCTCTACTTTATATAGCTTAATACTATACTAATCCTCCCTCCTCTCTATAGTCTAAAGTTCTGTTTTAACCTTTTAATATATATAAATTACTATTCTTCTGCTATATATTACTAACGTATAGTGCCCCTAAGATAGATTCGGCAGTATACTGTTATAACCTCCTAGTTCCTAAATAGCTATTACCTTAGGGCTAATGTCATGCCCTAACGCTAGATATACTAGATTACTTTTCTTCTGTGTATTTTAGTATATAACCTTAATTATATACTCTATTGTGTGCTATAAAGCACCCTAGTTAGGCTGGCTCTAGTATTGTTTTATCTTTTTATTAGTTATAAAAAGGCTAGCATTATGCCTTCCTCTGCCGGTCTCTATTGTCCTAATTATAGCTTATAGGTTTATTTTATAAAAGGGCCCCTTAGTTATATACTCCTTTCTCTTAGCTGCCTCTCTATTAGTCCCCTAGTCTCTTCTCTATAATAACCCTTGCCTGTGGCATCTGTTACGGCCTCTAGCTAATAGCCGCAGAAGAATAGTAGCCTTATAGCATAAGCCTCCCTAGCCTGCTGCTATTTATTATTACTTACCGAGTATAGCCGAGACTATGCTAGATATGCCCCTGTATAATTTAAGCATCTCTCCTATACCTTACCTATTAATATTAGGCAAGTCCTCTTTCCCTTAGGGTGTTTTTTAGCAGTATATTTACTGCATCTTGCCTTTTCCTTATAGTACTTAGTAATATACCTAATCTTATAGCAGTTATAATATTACTTTAGGTAGATTATCTTATTATATAGCTTAGCATTAAAAATCTCTGCTTAGTATACTATCCCCCTATAGCATAGGCAGTTTGCTGCCTTAGTGCCCTTAACACTAATTACTAGTAGTGCTTTTATTATTATTCCCTTTAGCTTCTGTATTATTATCTTTACTGTATTTAAACCATTCTCCTTTTTAATATTCTTCCTTATATCCTTAATTATAATGTGGTTTGTTAATTATATTAGAAATCCCTTAATAATCACACTAAATATCTTTTTGTTTACTTTTGCCTTAGGTCTAAAGGCAACTTTCACTTAAGCCGTGTTTTCCTTTTATTTTCTCCCTACTTTAGTAAATATAATAACTATGTCTCTACTTTATAGTTAGTGTACTACTACTGCCTCCTTTATACTAATAGCACTGTTTACTGCCTTTATAATCTCCCTTAATAATCTATTCCTAACTGCCTTACTAATAGTGTTTCCCTTTACTATTACTTCCTAGTAATAGCAGGCTAATATTACCATACCCTCTGTTTAGGCTAGAGGGATTGTTGTCTTCTGCCCTATAACTCTATAAGCTATAATAATTACTTAAGTCCCCCTAACTACTAATCTAGTCCTAGGAATAGCCTTTATTGCCTCCTTAACTGCCTTCTTAACTATAGTTTTTACCTTATTATTAACTGCCTTTATAATTAAAGCCTATAGGCCTTCTATACTAGTTCTTATTTAAGCTATCTCCCCTTTTATATTTATAGTAATTTATATAATAGTTTTAATAAAAGCCTATACTTTTTTTATTTCTGCCTTTAGGATAACGTTTATTATTAATTCCTTTAGTAATTTTATTTTATTCTTTAGTTTTTCCTATACTATTATTACTTTAGAATTCTCTCCTTAAAGCTATATTTCTTCCTAGGTAGCGCCTTATTCTTTATTAGTTATATATTCACGTAAAAATTTGTTAATTATTATGCCCCTTATACTGCTTACTTTCCTTATATAATGTGCTATTACTAGGGGGGGTAATTAATAATAAGGAATTTAATTCCATGCTTCTTTTCCGTTTTAGGCGTGATACCGCGTCGTATCCGCGGTGTTTTTTCCAAAGCTTTTTTTAATTTTGCATTACGCTACTATATTAAAGACTAGTAGTAGCAGAATTAACATTAACATTAAGATTCTTAGATAATATAAATATTATAGTATATAGAAAAACAGCAGAAAAGATAAAAGTATAACTAAAAAGAGCCTAGAGAATATATAAAGAGTAGTTAAAGGAGTACAGGCTAATGTTTAACTTAGGAAAGAGCAAGCTAATGCACTTTATAAGAAAGAGGTAGGTAATTATAATAATAATCTAACTTAAAAGAGCAATAATACAACCGACATAATTAGCGTGATTTCTAGGGGTTTAGATTTACTAGAAGCTTTATTAGTTAACTTATATAAAGAAGGTAAATGCTAAATTATTATAGCAGAAGTTAGCACTTATAGCGCTAGCTGTGTTTATATAGGGATGCTGACTAAAGTGTGCGAGATCCCTTTATATATAGGTAATAAGAAGCATAATAGCTTATAAAGCTAGGATATACTACACCCGTAGTAAGCTAAAAGGGGTAGTATAGGGGGTAGCAAAGGCATTTATAAGGGAACAGAATAAATGCTTAAGGCGGGTTATAGGGGCATATAAGGTAATACTAGTAATACTCTTAGAGACAGAAGCTGTAGTACTGCTAGTGGATCTATACCTTAATTACATTAAATAATAATTCTACTAAAGACTTAAGAATAATAGCATAGGCAAGAAGATATAACAGGCCTGTAAATTGATAGTATTGTAGCTATAATGCTAAGGAAGAGGCTGCTAACGTAATCACTATAAGGCGTTTCCTAATGCCCCCCCCCCCCTCCTTAGTAGCCTTATAGCTAGACAGGAATTAGAGAGAGAGTAGGAAAAACAGTGGATATAGCAGAGGCATAAGGCTTAAGTAAGAAGAAGACAGGCAAAAGTAATAGCAGTAAATAAGGAACCTAACTTTAAGAGTATAAAAAAAATAGTAAGGCTTTATAATAGCCTGCTAAAGCATAGATCTATAGCCTTAGTATAGCTTTAAACGGAAAAAATAGGGCTAAATACCTTCCTTTATAACAAACAAGTGCCTAAGGTAATATCACTAATATATTAATACTAGGGAGGAGATAAGGATATCTACCACCTTATTCTGTTATGCCTAGAATATAACTATTTAAGGCTAATCCCAGTGGTACTAATAATAAGAGACCCGCAGGAACTTAGAGCAGCGCTTAATAATAAGAAGCTGGTATTAAATATTACAAAGTAGGTGCTCTTAACTAGGCGACTTTAGCAGTATAGGTTAGCAGAGGAGCTTTATAAGGCATAGCAGATTCGCAATATTAAGGCTAAGAATAGGACTAAAAGTAACAGAAATAATAGAATAAAGGAAGAAGAGCTAAATTAAGAGAGGAGGTGCTTATAAGGGGTTTTTACTAATATACTAACCTTTTATATAAAACATAACCATACTTCTGTTATTATCTGTAGTTCTGGGGGAACTGGCAGATATCTTATACTAATAGTTAAAAATAATAAAGACTCTATATTAAAGGCTTAGCAGGAGCTATATAGAAGAATATGGGTTTTCTCCCCTATCTTAGGGTTTTTCCTATATTAAGAAGTTAGTTGATGAACTAGTTAGTGGCTCTAGCTACCTAGCGTACATGAATAATAATAATAATAATATAAGTCTCTCCTTTTATTAAAAGAAGCTTATATAGGCTAGTTTATCTGCCTTTCTTATAATAAACTTATATATTAAAGTTTAAGGGAAGGTTATATATTAGCAGAGTTATTAGGCCATTTTAAGTATTAAGGGCATTATTAACTTAGTACCTTATAAGACTATGTCTTACTTTATTTATTACTTTTTAAAGTATCTTAGCTCTTTAAGCAACTATAAAGCTTAAGGGGAAATTATTTATTATCCTTAAATAGGTTTTAAAGACTAAGAGAGTAGGAATAAGGCTATTTAGGCTAGCAGAGTTATTAACTGCTTTAACAGCTATTTAAAGCATTTGCTCTTTTAAGAGAAAACTATAAGCTTTAGTCTTAATAATATTATATACTCTTTAAAAAGGGGTATAATATTACTTAAGTTTTCTAATACTATTATATACTTTAATAGGGACTTTATTAATATTAATTAATAATAGTTAAGCTAAATACTTAAATTTACTAGAAGTAAAGTATCTTCTAGTATTATAGACTATTTAGTCTAGAGGTTTAAGATATATATTAATTTAATATTCCTTAAGGGCGTTCTAGATATCTTAAGCTTTTTATTATTAAAGTCTAAGAAATCAAGCAGCTTAAAATAAAGTTACTAAGTTAATAATATAAAGGACAGGCTTCTTATTAATTTACATAATATTAATAAAAACCTTATTGTTGGAATCGCTCGTCTTAAGGATGGAAGGGATACATAATAGTAACCGAGAATTATAGGTTATATACACGATGCGCGTGCCCTAATTGGCTGGATTACTATGTCATGTAACCTAGGGCAGTACTATGGCCACAACACCATACTTCTGTATTATCCCCCTCTTTTTCCTTTAAATAATTATAAATATATAGAAATCAGACCATTGTTACCCCCCCCTGTTATTGCTATAGTAATTACACCCTGTGAAACCAGCACTAATTAGTGGTTGTTATAACCACAGATTAGCTAGGAATTAATAGAAGAGACAAACTTCCGATATAATGCACTTATTCACTTAATTGCATAGAATCCGTCGTTTATACTACCTAAAAGCAACTTTTTCTATTATTATTAACTTTTGCTACTTATTTACAATTATTAAGAAGTTTCTTTATGGAATTTACCCCTTATTGTTAACTTACTACTAGTCCATAATTAAAGTATCTTCTTTGCTATCTATCACAGAGAAAACACTAAAAATAGCTTTAACTTCCACTACTAGAGCTAATTAACCTATTTAAGACTCCCTTCTTGCAAAACTCTAAAAGTATTCTAACTACTTTATAGAAAAATAAGCTAAAGCTAATAAATAAATTAACCCTAAAAAAGCTATAACTTCTAAACTCTATAACAAATTTACCTACTATATTAACTAGTACGAATCTAGTAACTAGCAAGGTACTAGGTTTCTGTTCATATACTAAGAAGACTTTAAAGGATAGAATGCTAACATTTTTAAGAAGATTACCCCTAAGGTCCGATAAGTACTTTAAGATATTCTTTAAGATTAAGGAATTAATACGCAAGAAGGATTGCAAAGACTAATTAACTATATACTTACTAATTTAGTTAGTATAGATAATTCTGTTTTCTTTTCTAATGGAAAGCTCTTAACAGGAAACAACACTATTAACACGTTAATGTTGATGATAACCTTACCTTACCCTAACCCTCCTAACCCTCCTACTAAAGAAACAATAATAAAAACAATAATACCCTTCCCTCTAAGCCTTAAAGTTACTTAGAGATCTAAGATGCTTTAAAAAGCAATAAACAAAGTAAGACACAGTCTTGTAAGGCGCTAAGTCAATAATGCCCTTAACACTCAAAATGGCCTAATAACCCTGCCGACATATAATCTCCCCTTAAACTCTAATGTACGAGTTTATTATAAGAAAGGTAAATAGACTGGCCTATATAAGCTTTTTTTAATAAAAGGAGAGACTTATATTATTAAGATACCTTATAGCCCTATAAAGTTTTAATTTACAGTTGTTAAGCCATATATTACTTTGCTAGAAGCAGAGACTTCTTATAAGGATAACTAAGCTTAAAATAAAGAAGCTATGGGAATAGCTTTAACTTCTTAAGAAGGGCAAGGCCTATGCCTAAATAACCCTAATTAGGAAAACGCTAAGATTAACAAAATTGTTTATAAGACCCCCCCTAATGAAATTGTTTATAAGACTCCCCCTGATAACCCTATAAATTTAATATAAAGAGGCCGTAGAAGACCTCGGAAATACCCTTAACTAGAAGCTTTCCTTATAGAGAAAGAAAAGGCAGATTTTTAACTTATAATTAACCTTTATACGTAAGGAAAGATAACCATGCCTGGAGAACTATTTAAACTCTCTAACAAGGCTAAGATTAATGCTTTACTAGTAAGAAATATGTTTAAATTTGTTTAATTTAACCCTTAAAAGCATAAAAGTAAGAGACTCTTTAGTTTATAAATAGTATATAAGATTAAGGGTAAAGTAACTAATTCCCTATATAAAAAATTATAATGTGTTATTTAAGGCTATAGTAACTATAGGAAAGAGGTTATCCTTATACAGTCCCTAACGATTTAAAGAGCTAGCCAGAGGCTTATTATTGCTCTTGCTTTATTATTAAAAAGAGAAGGCATTATAGCTTAGTTAAGGGATATTACCTAAGCATATGTGCAGTCACAGACAAAGCTTAATTATATAATCCTTATAAAGCTTTTAGCACAGATTACACACCTTTACCCGCCAGATGTTATTATAGTTATAATAAAGCCGCTTTACAGAATTACAGAAGCAGGCATGTATTAGTAGTCAATGTATTTTAATTATTATTGTTAGAAGCTTTAGATAATTACTTCTACCTACGACCTTTGTTTACTTATTTCTTTAAAGGAAAGCCCTTGTTTTAGACTTATTAGAATGCAGACTAATAACACGTTAGGCCTTAGCAATACTGAATTCTTTGATTGTAAAGAAGTTAAGTTAAAAAATGCCGGATTTCTTGTAAAGCTAAAGCAATACCTAGAGAAATCAACACTGTTAATGTTTAATAGTTGCATTTTGAGCGAAGCTGATAATAACACCTTCTTCCTATAATAAAGGGCATAAGAAAAAAAGTTATTAGAAGTTAACTAGAATAATTAAGCTTAATATGTTAAGCAGAGGGCTTAAGGTGTATACATTGCTCTTATCTGCCAACCTAAAGCCTTTTATAATCTTTTTATTAGTACCTAAAGTTAACAACTAGAACCTGATAATATAACGAAGCTTAATAAGAGGCTTAAGTGGTAAATTAATAATTAGACTCGCGGACTTTGCTACGTGCCTCTCTTACTAGAAAATGCCTCCTTTTATGTTTTTATTAATAGCTCCTTTACTAATATTTATTCATGTACGCTAGGTAGCTAGAGCCACTAACTAGTTCATCAACTAACTTCTTAATATAGGAAAAACCCTAAGATAGGGGAGAAAACCCATATTCTTCCATATAGCTCCCGCTAAGCCTCTGATATAGAGTCTTTATTGTTTCCAACCATTAGTATAAGATATCTGCCAGTTCCCCGGAACTGCAGACAATGACAGAAGTGTGGTTATGCTTTATATAAAAGGTTAGTATGTTAGTAAAAACCCCCTATAAGCACCTCCCCTCCTAGTCCGGCTCTTCCTCCTCTATCCTGTTGTTTCCGTTGCCTCTGGTCCCTTTCTCAGCCTTATTATTGCGTATCTGCCACGCCTTACCAAGCTCCTCCGCCAACCTGTACTGCTGAAGTCGCCCAGTCGAAAGCACCTACTTTACGATATTTGGTGCTAGCTTCTTGTTGTTAAGCGCCGCCCTGAGTTCCCGTGGATCTCTCATTACGGGCACCGCCGGAATCGGTCTTAGATGGTTATATTCCGGGCATGACAGGATAAGGTAGTAGATATCCTCGTCTTCTCCCCAGCATTGGCATATTAGTGAAGTTACCTTGGGCACCTGTCTGTTATAGAGGAAGGCATTCAGCCCTATTTTTTCCGTTCGAAGCTGAACTAGGGCCGTAGATTCATGCTTGAGCAGGCTATTGTGGAGCTTTACTATCTTTTTTGTGCTCTTAAAGTTAGGTTCCTCGTCTGCTGCTGTTG